>CAMQGK010000229.1:1580000-1680000 GCA_947000775.1 Pterois miles
TAGATGATGATGATATATTAATACTGATATCATAGACTCAGGTAGACATTACTCCTCTATATCTATAGACTATAGTTAATGATGATATATTAATGCTGGTATCATAGACTCAGGTAGACATTACTCCTCTATATCTATAGACTATAGATGATGATGATATATTAATGCTGATATCATAGACTCAGGTAGACATTACTCCTCTATATCTATAGACTATAGATGATGATGATATATTAATACTGATATCATAGACTCAGGTAGACATTACTCCTCTATATCTATAGACTATAGATGATGATATATTAATGCTGATATCATAGACTCAGGTAGACATTACTCCTCTATATCTATAGACTATAGTTAATGATGATATATTAATACTGATATCATAGACTCAGGTAGACATTACTCCTCTATATCTATAGACTATAGATGATGATATATTAATGCTGATATCATAGACTCAGGTAGACATTACTCCTCTATATCTATAGACTATAGTTAATGATGATATATTAATACTGATATCATAGACTCAGGTAGACATTACTCCTCTATATCTATAGACTATAGATGATGATATATTAATGCTGATATCATAGACTCAGGTAGACATTACTCCTCTATATCTATAGACTATAGATGATGATATATTAATGCTGATATCATAGACTCAGGTAGACATTACTCCTCTATATCTATAGACTATAGATGATGATATATTAATACTGATATCATAGACTCAGGTAGACATTACTCCTCTATATCTATAGACTATAGATGATGATGATGATATATTAATACTGTGAATATCATATTTAGCACCTTCAAGAGGTTGTTAAAACTGTCTTGAAAAACTGACTCATATGGTACAGTACAGTATGTACAGTATATCTAAACCGAGGGCAACAGCTGTGTGAGATAAAATTATAAAAAGGAGAGAAAAATGGAAGAAGACAGGAGCTGCAAGCTAAAGAAAAAATGTTATTGATTTGTGATCCAGAACGTTTTCCTTTCAGTCCATTTATCTGTTGAGCGCAGCAAATTGTGATTGAACGTGATGTTTGTTGTAGCGCTCCCATGCAAACGCTGCTTTGCCTTGTTCTTCTCACATCTACTGTAGAGGAGCTGTAGGGAGCAGAAACCGCCGATTCAAGATGGAAGAGAAGACTTTGTATTTGATGGAGAGGCTGAACATCAAACCTGTAATATTCAGGGTGCGAGGTGGAGTAAGAGGCGAATTTAAGCCAGCGAGACTCGTCGCTGGCTTCAGAGAAAAGCCAGCTGTGTGGAGCGACGAGTCTTTGAACGTGTTTACAATCTAATTTGCCTGTAGGCTGTCTGTCTGAGTCACACAGTGGCAGCAGAATTCAAATAAAGACGGTGAAGGCAGGAAAGGTTAACTCTGTCTTCCAGGGAGTGTGTGAACACAGCGGGAAACTGGCCATGTGGCACAAGCACACTAATGAAGGTAACGGAGTCGCTCTTTACTTCCTGTAGCTGCTAGTACACACTATGACATGTCCTGTCACATAGTCTTACCTTATTTAAAGTCAAGGTTTTATGTACTTATCATAAACATACTTAGCTAATATTAACAATTAGACAGAAGAGTGTAATTCTACTTGGCTTACAGTAATAATAATATAAGTATTCCAGGCTACAGACAGCTATACTTGGCTTGAGTGGCCTGTTAAACAGTTTATAAGCAGATATTTTGAATTTATTCCTACTTATTTTTTATCATCACAAAAATCTCTTTATGTAATACATAAATCAGTAGCAAAGTAAAATACATTCAAGTACACAAAATATACTGGACTACGAGAATATGCAAGTATACTTGCAGCATAAAAAACATTAAACTAGTTCACGGAGAGTACTTTAATGTGTACTTTCATAAACTAGAAAGTGGGCTACAAGTATGAACAGCATGCATATTCACTGATAGTATAGCTCATAGTATAGATGCAGTACAAAGTACAACTTTACTATTCTTACACTTGAACTTTTATAGACTAAAAAGTGGGCCAATAAGTATTGAAGTACTACAGTTACAGGTATACGACTAGTACATTGTTAAATACTTACTACATACAGTATACTTGAACTTTACTTAAGTATACATCAGATAAATTTTGAAGTATACTACTTTTTGTATTCATGCACGCAAAAGATTCAGATTTGCAGATTCAATACTGGATTCAGATTCAATAAAATGCTGGGAAAGTCCCACATGCACTGTACTGTAGTACTGTACTGTAGCACTGTACAGTAGCACTGTACTGTAATACTGTACTGTAGTACTGTACTGTAGTACAACTGAACGGAGCGAGGCAGACGAAGGTCACACAAGGAGAGAAACAAGCAGCACCGGCTGCTCAGACATCCATTGACGGATTATACAGCATGTCTGGGTACACACATGCACATGTACAGTCGGAGCTGAACTCACCGTATCACTCATGAGGATAGATCCTGACAAGCATATCTTTAGCCTCTTAACTCTCCAGAAATCTGCTAATAGGTGGAAATGAAGGCATGATTAGAAAATAACTCACCCCAAACTCTTCAAATTACATAACACACGAGATATCAAAAGGGAGAATTAGACATTTCCGGTAGCCTGGGATTTTAAGATTTATTCTACGTTATGTAACCAGAGAGCTGCGAGTGCTGCAGCGGCAGCCTGGCTGGGCTGCCAGTCAGTAGCTCCCCGTTGAGTCCTGTGTGCCTGTCCAGGCTTACAGGGCCTCCTTCTTCATCTCACCAGTCCCCTGGGGGCCACAAGAATAGGGTGGCCACAGCCCAACAACCAGAAGAGTATGAGAGTTGAGTGGTGCAATGTGGGACACATTACCAATGCTGAGAGATAGTATACAATTGTGGTACAATGTCTCTCTAAGTTAAAAAAAAAAAAATCAATAAATAAGCATTTCTGTCTAATTTTGAGGACACCCTAGAGCAGTGGTTCTCAAGCTATCTACACCAAGTACCACCAAGTACCCCCATCAGCTGGTTTGGGCAGTGTGCGTTTGGTTGTAACATGTTGTTTGAGGTGTGATGGTTTCATGCATTCATTGCTAAGAAGTTCACCAAATATCACACACTGTGGCCTGAGCTCTTCCTCCATCCCGCTACAACATTTACTTTTCGTTTACAACTAGCAGGTTTGCCGTGGAGACGTCACTGGAGCTGCTGCAGTAGCTGCTAGAGCTCGTGCTCAGTTCACTGTCGTCCACTTCAGTTTCTACAGGGCTGCTGCAAATATTCTCCTCCTGATCTGCACTTCTGTTCCTATTAGTTCCCATTTGGAGCCACAGTTAAAGTGTTTTTGATGCCTTCATCTTCATATAGCCACCTCCGCTACACAATACCAGGCTGCTACGTAGCTGCAGCTATGTGACCAAGGCCACAGACAGGAGGTGTATATGAGGACATGAGACTTCACCACAGCAACAGTTACACTGTGCATGTGTTATAAACAGTTAGTTAATTTTCACTAACTGCAGCAGTGGTCAAGTCCCATGTCTGCCCCGTACCCCTAAGGGAGGTAAGCATACCACAGTTTGAGAACCACTGTTTTCACCCTAGGGGGCGCTGCAGTGCGATTTATCTCTCAGAGAAACATCCAACACATCCAACAACGGGACACTTAGTGTTCATCTGAGTCCACCAGTGCTTCTAGTCTCTCTAATGCTTTTCTTCTGGTTGAGACTCACATGAACTGTTTCGCTTCACGTTGTAATGCCGTGCATGAAATTGAAAAATAAAAATACTCAGACAATCGCCTTCTACTGACAGTTATAAGTGGTGTCCCAGTCTTTGTTATAGCTGCATTTCTTTTTCTTTGCGGTAGTTCCCATCATGTTCCACCTAAATCTGCCTTGCTTGTGCTTTGTGGTCACAGTCATCCCCGCTGGCTGTATCGTAGCAGGCGGTGACGGGTGAGTGATCGACACTGAACGCAGCCCTGCTTTCTTCACAGCCATGACTTTAGAAAACCGTCTGTCCTGCAGTGGTTCGACTTTTGAAAACTAGAGCCAATCAAAACGCGGGACATCGTCTCGATATGTGGGCTGAGGGTTAAACATGCTGCGATGGTGCTGCCATGGCAAACATAACCACCTTCTGGCATCTGCTGGCATCCTGGCTGTGCTTAATGTAAAGCAGCCTCTGGTTGAACTCATACTCTCCTGTCTAAGATCAGCGGAGGAAGCTTCTGAAAATCCTCAGCCTTTAAATCACTGGAGTAAATACACCAAGAAGATTCTTTCTGTTATTGGCCTGATGTTGAACTCCTTGGCCAGCGAAGGCACAAGGCCTGAGGTTCACAGAGTGCTGAGGAGAAATCAATAAGAAGACAGCCCTCACCTCCCTCGCAACTTACAAGTGGCCAGCAGTTCATAAAGACATGGGAGGGGTCACAGCAGAGATGACTGTACACACACATACACAGCAATAATGCAACCCTCAGCGTCATCTTCAATTTGGTCTTAAAATGTGACACTGTTTGTTCCACGGCTAAACATTTTCTCTCATTTAAGGATCTGGAGACTTTTACATGCTTTTGTTTTATCACGTTTTGAATTTTTAACTGTCTGCATGTGGGAGTCGGCCTGCAGCACCACGAAGGCCTCCTTACTTCACTAAGACGTGCAAAATAAAATCAGTCATCCCATGTGGAACAGAGGATGGATATTCAGACTGGACGAGGGAAACTGAGCTGAGCCATCAGGGCTAACGTGTCAGTCGAAGTATAAGAGAGGAGAAAACAGTGAAAGGAGGGTTGTGGCAGAGAGAAAGCCTGAGAGAGGAAAGAGTTAAATACAGAACCGATAAATGAAGACGTGTAACGCAGAAGATGCAAAACAAGAAGCAATAGATGCAAAATAAATATTGTGTTTGTATGTTATGTGCTCACTCTTACAGCTCTGATAATCAGCTGATTTTCATGATATAATTAGACTGATTTCCCCCAATAATGACATATTTCATACTTTGATAATTCATTTTATTAGTCTTTAATAACAGTCAGCTGCTTCTCTACTGCTCTGCACTCCCCCACCTCACCTCAGCACCATCTGACGCCTCAGTCACATGCAGGAGCATCTCGCTAAAACGAATGTGCCCAGAAATATATTATTTATTTGTTTAATGTTTTTTTATGAGAGCTACAAGTTCAATTCTTTTAACATGTTGACGGAGCATATATCTGTATTCTGCTATAGCTCGAGGTCAATTTCTGAGCCAAATCGTCCCCTGCTTTATGGTCTATCTGACTCTAAATGGACCATAATTTACTAAATGAACATCCTGCTGTATTGAAGAAGACTGAAACTAGAGACTGATAAGATAAGATATTCCTTTATTAGTCCCACAGTGGAGAAATTCACAATTCACTGAGACCAGAAACTGATGTTTACAGTGTTTACTGAGGTAATAAATCAGAGAAGGAGGATCATTTTCTAGAGACTTCTGTAGGACCAGAGGAGTCGCCCCCTGCTGGCTGTAGAAAACGAGGCGGTGCGTTCAATGCTCCCTGTAACGTCTGTACAGTTATTAGCTCTATATTTAGTCAGTAACTGTGGCATTCAAAGCCAGTATACAGTCTCTCTTCTACAAGCTGTAAGCTGAAAACTGGACAGACTGTTGGGTATTTACAGTTATTGACTGACAGACAGACAGACAGACAGACTGACAGACAGACTGACTGACAGACTGACAGACAGACGTTCAGGGTCTCCTCAGAGATAAGGTGGTCTGTTGGACTCTATCCACATTTCACAGGTCAGACCACGATCACCGATACGCCGATCCCACTCACGTTGTTTGCCAAGTAGGTTTGGAAAGTTGCTGTCCATACCTGAGCTCTGAGAGTGCAGCTCTGCTGTTCTCTCCCACATGGAGGAAAAAAATATCACTATCATCAGCTGATTTTCAGTTTCACAGCACTGGCAACTGGAAAAATATCTTCCTCTCTAATACCGCTGATGTCACACTCATACATCAACATAGCAGGTATTACATATTTCGTTGTATTTCTTCTGTTGCATGCAGGAGACTGATTACTGGATGCATAATAAGATATGCTAATGTGTTCCTGGTGCCTGTGCACCTGTTTTCTGGCTGCACTCTGTCTCGTATTTTGGGTTGCTGTTGCCAATAGAAGAACGGTGATGGAAAGGCTGCTACATTCATCTCCTTTGTGTAGTCTCTCACACTGTACCCTTGTGAACTCACGTAGCCACTCTGAGCACTCCAGTCAACAGCAGAATACATAAAGTAGTCCACAGTCCACAGAGGAGGGCTCGGCCTGCCAGTCCACAGTCTGCACATTTGGATTCAGCCGTGGCTGGTTGGAGCGGTGGGAGTTTTTCCAATGAGGAACGCCAGCTTCCTGTCCTTTGGTGCTTTATGAGCGATGGGATACGCAGATTAAATACTACAGATGATGAGGCTAAACTGTAGTCTTTACTGTCTTGCATCGGCCACATTTTTTAAGCCAAAGTTGTTTATCCTTAGCTTGTAGGATCTCTGGCAGCATCTGGTGGTGAGGTTGCAGACTGCAAACAGCTCAAACTGGAGAGGCAGAAGAACGATGGTGGCCCAGGGAGTGTAAAAGTACTCCATTACAAGTTAAAGTCCCAAATTATTAGTATTAGTAGTAGAATGGCTCCATTAAAAATGTTATGTTATTATATTCTGTTTTATCACCAACAAAGACATGTAAGAGCATTTTAACCTTTGTTGTTGCAGCAAGTTTTGGGTTGATACCATTTGTTACACAGATTTAACCATTTTTACCACTGGAGAATTGATAAGTGATCAAAACCTTTTGAGATTTCTGCATTTTTTTTATTGATTGGATGTTGATCACTTGTGTTGTGTACAGTGCTCAAAAACCCCCTTATAGTCAGTGTAGCTAGGAAAGACCCCATCCTCTGTAGTAGTAGTAGTAGTAGTAGTAGTAGTAGTAGTAGTAGTCAGTGTAGCTAGGAAAGACATCCATCCTCTGAATGCTCTAGGTCTCTAGTTACCAGGATGTAGTAGTAGTAGTAGTAGTAGTAGTAGTAGTAGTAGTAGTAGTAGTCAGTGTAGCAAGGAAAGCCATCCATCCTCTGAATGCTCTAGGTCTCTAGTTACCAGGATGTAGTAGTAGTAGTAGTAGTAGTAGTAGTAGTAGTAGTAGTCAGTGTAGCGAGGAAAGCCATCCATCCTCTGAATGCTCTAGGTCTCTAGTTACCAGGATGTAGTAGTAGTAGTAGTAGTAGTAGTAGTAGTAGTAGTCAGTGTAGCTGGAAAGCCATCCATCCTCTGAATGCTCTAGGTCTCTAGTTACCAGGATGTAGTAGTAGTAGTAGTAGTAGTAGTAGTAATAGTAGTAGTAGTATTATCCTAGAGGTCACCACAGGTCATTTTATACAGTGATCAATAAAATGGCTCCTATAGGGACTAACATCATCACACATGGATCCAGGTGGACTCATTGATCCACCTCAGCTTTACACTGAGACCCAGTTTATGGGGTTCAACACTGTTTATGGACCCAGTATGCAGAAATATTCAGGTACAGAAGAGGAAGAGTAGACAATAACAGTTATACTGACTGGGACTATCATAAAGTGGGCATGTCTGTAAAGGGGAGACTGGTGGGGACCCAGAGAACCCATTTACATTCACACATCTGGAGGTCAGAGGTCAAGGGACCCCTTTTACACATGGTCATGACAGCTTTTCTTCATCAAAATTTAGCATAATTTCAGGGTGTTATTTAGAGATCTTCCTGACATGCTAACATGATGGATTCCTGATGTTTTCTAGTTTCACTGTGACTCAATACTTCACCACGTACATTGATGAAAGTTAATGTGAGGCGCTTCCTTCAGAAAAGCCTGCACAGAAACATGGATCTGACCTGGGTTACATTGTGCTGACGTATTAGTTGAGTAGCTGTTTCGCAGTCTTCCATGTACTAAGCAGTACTGTGAAGATGAGTTTTGGTTTTCATTCAGCCTTTTCCTGAAGGGGAGAGAAGTTGAGTGGCAGGCTGACCCCCGTTGCCATATTTCAGCTGGTATCTGTGAATGTCCTGGACTCTAAATGCAGGTTTCATGGGAGCCAGAGATGATAGTCGGCTCACAGCCCATGATTTTTTTGAGGCTGAGTGCACATTTCTATCCAGCTGCTTCTTCTGTTGAGCAGTGGAGTTGCCAAACCCCGCCGTAATTGAAAAGGTAAGCGGCTCTATAGAAATGCAGCATCCTTATCCCAGAAACCTGCATTTTGTTGAGCTGGTGCAGAAAAAAATGTCTTTGATGGTGAAGCTGTGAGAAAGGAGGACGTTCCCTCTGTCCACCTCCTTCCCCAGCTCACATTTGACCTCCAGCTCTTCAGTCTTGTAAATATTCACTTGTGCTGGTCGTCAAACTTCAGCCCTGTGGAGTGAAACCTTTCACTGTGGAGCTGAAAGGAGAAACATAGATGACAGTGATATATTTTGGGCCGTGGCTGTGGTGTCAATAGAGCGCTGGCCCCAGACAGGGCTTATGGAGCGGATTTGCATCTGTTTGATGAATGATGCAAACAGCCATCAATCCTCAGACGTGTGGCGTGCCAGCTCTTTATACAGGAGCTGTTTAAGGCCAGTTCCACCTCCACTCTTCCCATTTCATCTCTTCAGTTTCACGAAGTGGAGTCGTAGCCACAGCTCAGGATGAATTCACATTTATTGCTCAAGCTGACTCACTGGGACACGTCTTCGCTTCAGTTCCCCCCGCCTAGAGTTAGTCTGTGCTTTTTGTGTGTGAGTTTGCATGGAGTCGTACCACCTTTGAAATATGGCTTCCATTCAGTCGGAGCACACCTCCGGTTCCTTTTAGCATACAAATGCCCATTGGGAATCGGTTGTATTGGTGGAAGGATTTGGGTTAATTATGCAATGATTTCCTACCAACTAAGGTGTATTTAACGGTTGAACAGATCACTGTGGTGCCACTTGATGTTCTCTTTACTTAAGCAAATAGGACAATGGCCTATGAATAGAGCAGAGACTGACAATTATTAACCAGTAATAAGGCAAATTAATTAAACTATAATTATGATTCATTTTTGGGCTGATTTTTTTCAGGTGGAGGTACAGCTGTACCAGTTAATTGCAAAAGTTTGGCTGATCTGATCACTTGAGCAACTTTTCTCTTTGTTATGTTATGAGTGCACATTTATGTGCACAACAGTGTGTGTTTGTGTGGCAGTGTTTTTGTGTGATTAATGGATTAGAGATGGTTAGAGATGGTGCTGCCATGTTAGATTATTTGGAGTGGCAAGCTTCACTGCTACATCTCATAGATCATATCAGAACAATCCCCTCACATTCCTGCCAATTTTCTGCCTCAGTACATGTGCTTCTCAACGGTGTAGGCATGTGAACTGTGTGAGTGTGTGAGCGATGTGTCTGGTGAGCGAAGGTCACCGGCCACCATGTCACGCTGAGCACGCGTCAACAACAAACGGACGGGTCAAACAACAGCAAACACAGGACTTTAATCCAGGAGACCACAGTTTGTGTCCCAGGTGAAACGAAAAGTCATCCATCCATCCATCCATCCATCTTCAGCCACTCATCCCGTTAGGGGTTGCAGGGGGCTGGAGCCAATCCCAGCTGGTATTGGGCGAAGGTGGGGTTCACCCTGGACGGGTCGCCAGTCCATCACAGAACTAGTCAGTGCTGACTTATTTTAATGTTATGTTATGTTCCCGAGGCGTTCCCAGGCCAGTATGGAGATATAATCTCTCTACCTAGTCCTGGTCTTCCCTGGGGTCTCCTCCCAGCTGGTCCTGCCTGGAACACCTCCCTAGGGAGGCGCCCTACAGGGGGGCATCCGTACCAGATGAACCACCTCAACTGGCTCCTTTAAACCCAAAGGAGCAGCAGCTTTACTCCGAGTCCCTCAGGGATGACTGAGCGTCTCACCTTATCTCTAAAGGAGACGCCAGTCTCCTGAAAAAAAACATTTCAACTGTTTGTACCCGCGATCTAGTTCTTTGGTCCTGACCCAGCCCTCATGACCACAGATGAGAGGAGGAACGTAGCTTGACCGGCTCAGCTCTCGGAGCGGTAAAGCGAATGCAATACCGCCCCCGCTGCTCCGATGCTCCGGCCAATCTCCCGTTCCTTTGTTTCCTACGAGGTACTTGAACTCCTTCTCTCGAGGTAAAGACTCACTCCCTACCCGGAGTAGACAGTCCATCAGTTTCCTGCTGAGAGCCATGCCCTCAGGTTTAGAGGTGCTGATCCCCATCCGTCTCTGGAAAGTCTTTCTATTTATAAGCTGTCCTGTGAGACTGGGCTGGTAACAAACACACTTATTTTAAGCTGAACCACGACCTTCTACTAAACCTAACAAAGTAGTTTCGTTGTGATTTTCTTTCATTTTGTTTCAAATCACAACAATAATGTTGTCTTTAAAACTGCAACTGTAGTCAGGTAGAAAATACCACAACGTTGTATTTCCCTCAAAACATAGCTGAGAACTCAGTTGAGCCGTATGGGGAGGTCATCTTCAGGAGGTGAGGCTGGTGAAGAAGATCAGAATGTAAAAATCTAAACTGAAATATGATATTAAAATAAAGTATTCAACAATATGTAATAAGTGAACAAAACAAAAAATCCTGCAGCAGTATTGTAAATAAAAATGTGACTTAGACACTTTCTGATAAAAAGTGAACTAAACATTTGTGATTATATGAGCGAGACAAAGCGTTTGGTTATACAATAGTCTCATTGATTTAATTCCAGCCTGACATTGTTGAAAGCAAAAGTGAGGTTGTTTGCTGTGATCAATAGAACGGCTGTTACAAACAGAGCTGTTGCTTCAATCAATAAGGAACACTTTAATAGCACACAGATCTGAGACACATCACAGTACAGCGCCCTCCCCCAGCGCTGATTCATTCCCAGATATTGAATAAAGTTAAACAGCTACACAACACCCACAAATAAACAGCTACAGGCAATTCAAGAATTAGATATCCACCTCTCCACCCATCCCTCCCTCCCTCCCTCCATCATTAACACTGGGATAAATCAGTGTCATTTCCACAGCCTATGAGCAACACATTCTCACCCCCAACTCATACCTCCGCTTGGTCAGCGGCCCTACGCTTCAAAATAAGACGGACGTATCAGGGACTCGTCAGTTTCCGTCTGTTACATGCATAGTGCCTTTTCAAAATAAAAAACCTTACAGTTTTACATACTTAGCGTCTTTTCAAAATAATCTTCAGTGTTTGCAGGACACAGCTTCCTCTTGTTTCATGCCTAGTGTCTTCAAAATAAACTGTGTTCACAGAAACTGTACAGATGTAACTGTGTTACTGACAGTTACATAACAAAACTAAAATGAAGTCCTGTGTTTGTTTGACCCGTCCAGCGTCCCCTCCCACCCGCTCTACATGGACGTCCTCGCTCTGACCTGCTCTAATCTGATGACAGATGAGTTTGTATTGGAGTTTGCTGAAAGCCCGGCGCGACCCGTGCCGGTGCTAAAGGGCGACTCGGTGTGTCGGTGTCAGACGTCGAGGCGCAATGATCAAGCGTCGGTATTTAACACGATGAGGGTGAGGAGGGATTGGAATGATAATGCCTTTGGAAAGCCTCCTCGTCCCATTGCTATCTGTAGGAGTGGAGTGAGACTGTTTGTCTACAAAACACACTTGGCCTGAACAAGAAATAATTTCCCCAGCTCCCTTGTGAGAGGTGACAAGAGGTTATATTTGAGAAGTGATAGAAAGAAATACAATAAATAGATAGAGAGACAGAGATAAAGAAAACGGGGGGGGGGGGGGGGAAGAAACTCACATCGAGCTTCAAGTTGACAGTATATCGAAGCTTTTCAAATCATTTATCATTGACTTCCTGTGTGTTTGTGTCTGGGCGTATAAGCAGCCAATCACAGGCAGTTCGAAGTGTGTTGACATGGATTTCCTCGCCTGAATATGGAGCACTGCGAGTGCAGAGGAGAGCTGACAGCGACGATGATAGGCAGCACTAAACACTCACCTGCCACAGCTGACGGTTCTGCTATCATTGGTGAAAAAGTGACAAGAAACATGGAGGGAAAAGGTGAGGAAGGTTTGTGAGCTCTGGGTAAACACACAGCAGCTCCAACCGTTGCAGCAGTGACCCCATGACGGTGACTGTTGGCATCAGAGACACATGTAAGATTACACTTTCAGCAAACTGTCCAACTTCTGCACGGTCACACATCCAGTACTGAGCTGTTCTGGTTCTTCAGGACATTCTGCTGCTCACTGAGGCTCAGTCAATATGGCTTCTGTGTAGAAATATCATTCTCAGTGGATGCTCTGCTGTCATGTCAATATGTGGATATGATGGCATTTTCTAGAAGTACGCCTGTAGCTGACACGGAGGTGGCATCGCAATCAACTTAACCCCGAACGGCGAGCAGACGGGAGGAGGACGATGACACAGCGGCACGGCATGTCTCATTATCTCCTCATTTTGTGAGGAGGGCTGCTGGTGGGGTTGTTGGTGAGGATGAGGGAGGGAGAGACTCGGAGAACGCAAAAAGGTGCAGTCATTAAAATAATTGAGGGGCAAGGAGAGTGGATGAAGACATACAAGCCTACAGCCTGGTATTACACAGAATGTGCAGGGGCGAAGGAAAGGGAGATAAACAACAAACACAGGAACATCAAGTTAAGCAGAGAGAGGGCAGAAGAAAGGACGACTAAAAGACACATGAAGACAAAGTGCAGCACCGCTCTGTTGCTGAGGGGGAAACAGTAAAACACTGCAAATATCGATACTTCTTCTCTCTCTGTTTTATACTGTATACGATGTTTCCAAAAGTCCACCAGCATGAAAAGTTGGTTTACGTAACCTGTCTGCTATAAAAGAACGAGGAAGCATCCAGCAGTTAGGACCAATGCAGGAGATGTGTGATGTCCAGCCACAGCGAGGACATTCAGAGAGAATAACCCACATTTACAGGGATCACTTTGCTGAAACATTAAAAATGGGTGTCTGTTAACCCCTGAATGATCCGACACTATCTGCTGTTCTGTCTGTCAGTACCGAAAACTAGAAAAAAAGCTAAGCTTTGGCCCACCGGGCTCCCCTTTACAGACACTTTATGATAATCACATGCAGTTTCTTTCATGCAGTACATATGTGTTTTTCTAAAATGGAGTATCTGAATATTTCTGCATACTGGGTCCATAAACAGTGTTGAACCCCATAAACTGGGTCTCAGAGTAAAGCTGAGACTCTGGTGGATCAATGAGTCCAACTGGATCCATGTGTGATGATGTTAGTCCCCATAGGAGCCATTTCATTGATCACTGTATAAAATGACCTGTGGTGACCTCTAGGATAATACTACTACTACTACTACTACCACCTCTAGGATAATCACAGCCTCTACTACTACTCCTACTGCTACTACTACTACTACTACATCCTGGTAACTAGAGACCTAGAGCATTCAGAGGATGGTGGCTTTCCTAGCTACACTGACTACTACTACTACTACTACTACTACTACAGAGGATGGGGTCTTTCCTAGCTACTCTGACTACTACTACTACTACTACTGCTACTACTACAGAGGATGGGGTCTTTCCTAGCTACACTGACTACTACTACTACTACTACTACTACATCCTGGTAACTAGAGACCTAGAGCATTCAGAGGATGGGGTCTTTCCTCGCTACTCTGACTACTACTACTACTACTACTACTACTACTACTACTACTACAGAGGATGGATGGCTTTCCTAGCTACTCTGACTATCAGGGGGTTTCTGAGACCTTTATACAACACTAGTGATCAACATCCAATCACTGACAATTCGACCAAAATCTCCAAATGTCAAAAGTTTTTGATCCCAAATCCCAGCATGTATTTTTCTGTGGTGTTCTTCAAGGTCTTGTTGTCTTAATGTGGTATTTTGGAGGATTATTGATCATTTTTAACAATTCTTCAGTGGTAAAAATGATTAAATTTAGCACCAAATCTGTAGAACAAATGGTATCAGCCCAAAAATTGCTGCAACAACTTATGAGACATAATATGAGGATGGACATCAGATACTTTTATCATCATGTCATAAACCCTGACACACTTTTGCAGTTTATTTTAATTATTTCTTTAATTATTGTTTTTGATTTATGACAAGAACAACTTAATGCATCTCAAATTGACCTTCAGTTTCCCAGCTGTCAGATGATGTACACCACTTCTATGTGACAGCTACTGTTGACTGTTTAATCTACCCCTGAACGTCCCGTCTCCCACCCCTACCCCTCTAAAAGAGGATGTAACTGTAAAGGGTTAATATGATGAAAACAACTAAACAAAGCAATACAGACTAATATGTGTGCTGACAGACATATTTCTTCATAACAGATCTATGAAACGTGTATGAAAACGTGGAAACGTGTTGGTTTTCATCACTGATCAGAAACAAAGTGACACTGACTAAACAGTTATTTAAAGGGCTTCTCCACTGATTCAGTACTGAGCTTCCAAAGAGCTGGAGGACTCACTAGAGACAGGCCAAAACAAGAGAGAGCAAAAAGAAACGCTCCCTGCAGATATGTACTGTTATTTGGACACCATGCATATGGTTGTTATACACAGTACAAAGTGATCTGAACCAACACCAGATGTTAAAAATGAATACAGCTCCTCATAATTACACACTACTATTACTGTTGCTGTTGTTGATGGTAATTCATGCAGACTGACTACACACCTTCATCAACACAGGCTACAACCATCGACAGCAGTGATCTAAAACACACAGACACTCAAATCCTAGCGGCGAGCACAATGACAGCGCGAACTGGGTTTCATTGATTTGCCCTTTCTGTGTCTCCTCCCTCCTTTTCTTTTGTGTCTTCCTCTTCCTGTCAATACCCGTCAGTCTAACTCGGTTAGTTTTCCTGCTGCAGCACAGAATGACAAAATGGTTTTATGCACATTTTCAATTTGCGCACAAAAAATCCTCAGTGTACAAAATAAATAAATAAATGTAATTGCAAAAAAATACAAAAAAATTATTGCGCTGAGCTGATATGGAAAAGTTGGTGTGCTGATAAAGAAAAATGCAATGACTGCATGATGATGATCATATATGTCATATGTACCGACTGCGTAATATCACAAGTACTCAGGTGTAACCTCACTCATACTGTGTAGTACTCTCAGATGAAACTTCACTACAGTACCTGTGAAGCAGATACTTTTCCACTTGTGCAAACGTGTTATTGGTCTGTTTAATGTCAATATCTCTATATACCGATGGATCCATCAGGTTCTCTAGTTTCAGATGAGACCAGGATGTAGTAGTAGTAGTAGTAGTAGTAGTAGTAGTAGTAGTAGTCTGACCTGGTCGGTACCGATGGATCCATCAGGTTCTCTAGTTTCAGATGAGACCAGGATGTAGTAGTAGTAGTAGTAGTAGTAGTAGTAGTAGTAGTAGTCTGACCTGGTCGGTACCGATGGATCCATCAGGTTCTCTAGTTTCAGATGAGACCAGGATGTAGTAGTAGTAGTAGTAGTAGTAGTAGTCTGACCTGGTTGGTACTGATGGATCCATCAGGTTCTCTAGTTTCAGATGAGACCAGGATGTAGTAGTAGTAGTAGTAGTAGTAGTAGTAGTAGTAGTAGTCTGACCTGGTCGGTACCGATGGATCCATCAGGTTCTCTAGTTTCAGATGAGACCAGGATGTAGTAGTAGTAGTAGTAGTAGTAGTCTGACCTGGTTGGTACCGATGGATCCATCAGGTTCTCTAGTTTCAGATGAGACCAGTATGTAGTAGCAGTAGTAGTAGTAGTAGTAGTAGTAGTAGTAGTCTGACCTGGTCGGTACCGATGGATCCATCAGGTTCTCTAGTTTCAGATGAGACCAGGATGTAGTAGTAGTAGTAGTAGTAGTAGTAGTAGTAGTAGTAGTCTGACCTGGTCGGTACCGATGGATCCATCAGGTTCTCTAGTTTCAGATGAGACCAGGATGTAGTAGTAGTAGTAGTAGTAGTAGTAGTCTGACCTGGTTGGTACTGATGGATCCATCAGGTTCTCTAGTTTCAGATGAGACCAGGATGTAGTAGTAGTAGTAGTAGTAGTAGTAGTAGTAGTAGTAGTCTGACCTGGTCGGTACCGATGGATCCATCAGGTTCTCTAGTTTCAGATGAGACCAGGATGTAGTAGTAGTAGTAGTAGTAGTAGTCTGACCTGGTTGGTACCGATGGATCCATCAGGTTCTCTAGTTTCAGATGAGACCAGTATGTAGTAGCAGTAGTAGTAGTAGTAGTAGTAGTAGTAGTAGTCTGACCTGGTCGGTACCGATGGATCCATCAGGTTCTCTAGTTTCAGATGAGACCAGTATGTAGTAGTAGTAGTAGTAGTAGTAGTAGTCTGACCTGGTTGGTACTGATGGATCCATCAGGTTCTCTAGTTTCAGCTGAGACCAGGATGTAGTAGTAGTAGTAGTAGTAATAGTAGTAGTGTGACCTGGTCGGTACCGATGGATCCATCAGGTTCTCTAGTTTCAGCTGAGACCAGGATGTAGTAGTAGTAGTAGTAGTAGTAGTCTGACCTGGTTGGTACTGATGGATCCATCAGGTTCTCTAGTTTCAGATGAGACCAGGATGTAGTAGTAGTAGTAGTAGCAGTAGTAGTAGTCTGACTTGGTCGGTACCGATGGATCCATCAGGTTCTCTCCAGTATCTTCACTCTGGCTTTAAAACTGAGCCTGCTATGATTTCTGATTTCTGCATCGTTTCATCATCTCATTGGACCCTCTTTGTCCTAAATGGTGTGATGACGTACGACTGCAGAATTAGCTCCATCTACTGTTTATCTCAACGAACAAACTCCTAATAGTCACATAACTGTAGCAGAGGGAAATGCACATAAATTAATGTTTTGTTTAACTGAAAATTTGGTTCAAACATCCAGATGGAAACTTGGCTAGTGATTCTATTGGAAATATAGATGTTTTTTCATATTTCCATCAAAAGGTAATTGCAATTACTTTTTAACAGCAAAGCAGTCGTAGGGAATCGATGGTGATGTGATGGTGAAACGCTCTCTCTATTAATATGCTGAAACAAACCTTTGAACTGTACATACAAGGAATGGTGAATGCAGTTTTCTAGTTTTCTGACCACTCCGAATTTCCCTCCGGGGATTAATAAAGGTTCATCTTATCTTATGTCTTATCTTACTCCAAGCACTTTACATCACATGCCAACATTCACACACCGAAGACGGAGGCTACCATGCAAGGAGCCCACCTGCCCATCAGGATCCACACCAGTGGTTCAATCTTCATGAGCAATTAAGTGTCTTGCTCAAGCACCGGAGCAGCTGGGGATCAAACCACCGACCTTCAGACTGATGCTTGTCTTTGTAATTCAATATATGCATAATAAACAATGAAGGTTGAAGTAACGGTGAAACCAAAACACTGAAAACATGTGACAAGGTGTAAGTTGTTGAAATACAGACATTCCTGATCCCTGCACACACAAACTCATCCCTCATCATTATTGAGAACATCTGTAAATAAGACTGACCGCGTCCGTCCTCGTGCAGATGGCGGTCTGATTTGGACACGCCGATGGAAGACAGGCTGCCGTTATTTGTTTGTTTATCATCGTTAGGTGAATCGACAGGGCCCTGGCATCGGTTCGTTTCTCAGCTCTCTCACTAACGTGGACAGATTCGCCGAATGTCGGCCGACAGCTTTTGTCATTTCAGTCTGCTTGTTGTGTGCCGTGGAGCTGCGATGGAGATTTATGAGCTGCTGCACTCCCTTAAAGAGCTCTGGAGGACTCCATACTGCATCTGTTGAGAAATGCCCTGTGAGGATAACTTTAGGTTATATGCAGAAAAGTGTGTCTTTCTTTATCCGTCCTGTTTACTCGCAGAGACGGAGAAAGGAAAAACGGAGCTGGTGGACTATCACTGTAAGTGTTCATCTGTAGAACAGCAGCCGTGGGTCTATGTAGCCGGATTATGTACTTTAATTGGCAAATGCTCTTATATTGTCATTATTATCAAAGTCTCTTGACATCCATGACAATGACAGGAGTGTTTTTAATTGCCTTGCTGTGATGCTATGCAGCTTAAACAAATATAATAACTCGACTGGATGAGAGATTGCAGAAAGTAGAACATCCACACAAATATAGAGCGTGTACATACAGGATAAACATTATTTCATCCTTTGAGCATCAGTGGGTTGCCTTGGTGAGCTAATACTGCAGCTCTGCCTCTCCTCATTCTGCTTTAATACCAGTGGAAGCAGTTATCCTTTCACCACACGCCTAATTCACACTTCTGATATTGATATCCAAAGTGATCATCCATGGTAACTTAAAGGACTGCAACATTAACCCTCTGAAACCCACAATAGACCCATTTTAGTCTTTTTAGGGGGTCCAGGGGTCTTTAGGGGGAGATAGCAGGTCAACAGTAGATGTCACATAGAAGTGGTGAACATCATCTGAAAGCTGGCACCTGGACCTGATGCTGCTCAACTAAATAAACAGTAAAAAGTTTAAGGGTTTAGATCATTATGATAAAGTATATGATGACCATCCCTGATTCGGGGGTGATAAAAACGAACACTAATGCTGTTACGGCTGGAGAGACAGGCAGGCGTGGACTCAAAAGCAAACACACTGAGAGCAGGTCATAGCAAAAATACAGCGTCTTTAATACAGGCAGGAGGTCGGTACACAGGAATCACAAAACAGGCAAACAAATCCGAATCGGCAGGCAGAGGCGAGGTCAAAAACACAGGCAGAGTTTTGAGGGCACGAGAGAAAAAAACACAACGAATGCTGCGACGCTTGTACATAAGTAGGCAAGACGAACTGGCACAGAGGGAAGGGAAGACGCACATTAAATACCAGTGAAGGGAGGGACTGACGCTGGACCAGGTGGACACAATCAGGGCGGAAAGACAATCAGACTCAGGTGAGTGGTGCTGGAAACTAGGTCAGAGGGAGGTGCTCAAACATGCAGGCAGGAAGTGAAGTGATCTGAAACGAGAAGGGCTGTTAGAATACAAAATAAAACAGGAAGTACCAAAACAAGGAGCATGCAACACAAAACACAAAGACTAAGACCTGACATTTCTCACAAATCCTCCAAATTCCACATTAAGACACCAAGACCTCGAGGAACACCACAGAAGAAGACCTGCTGGGATTTGGGATCAAAAACGTTTGATATCTGTAGATTTCTGCAAGAATTACATTTTTAGCAACTGGATGCTGATCACTTGTGTTGTATAAAGGTCTCAGAAACCCCCTGATAGTCAGTGTAGCTGGGAAAGCCATCCTTCCTCTGTAGTAGAAGTAGTAGTAGTAGTACTAGTAGTAGTCAGTGTAGCTGGAAAGACCCCATCCTCTGAATGCTCTAGGTCTCTAGTTACCAGGATGTAGTAGTAGTAGTAGTAGTAGTAGTAGTAGTAGTAGTAGTAGTCGTCAGTGTAGCTAGGAAAGCCACCATCCTCTGAATGCTCTAGGTCTCTAGTTACCAGGATGTAGTAGTAGTAGTAGTAGTAGTAGTAGTAGTCGTCAGTGTAGCTAGGAAAGCCACCATCCTCTGAATGCTCTAGGTCTCTAGTTACCAGGATGTAGTAGTAGTAGTAGTAGTAGTACTAGCAGTAGTAGTAGTAGTAGTAGTAGAGGCTGTGATTATCCTAGAGGTAGTAGTAGTAGTAGTAGTAGTAGTAGAGGCTGTGATTATCCTAGAGGTAGTAGTAGTAGTAGTAATAGTAGTAGTAGTAGTAGTAGAGGCTGTGATTATCCTAGAGGTAGTAGTAGTAGTAGTAGTAGTAGTATCCTAGAGGTCACCACAGGTCATTGTATACAGTGATCAATGAAATGGCTCCTATGGGGACTAACATCATCACACATGGATCCAGTTGGACTCATTGATCCACCAGAGTCTCAGCTTTACACTGAGACCCAGTTTATGAGGTTCAACACTGTTTATGGACCCAGTATGTAGAAATACTCAGATACACCATTTAGACTAGGAGACAATAAGAGTTATACTGACTGGGACTATCATAAAGTCAGGTCAGAGGTCAGAGGAACCCTGGGAAAAATGGCCATGTCAGCTTTTCCTCACCAAAATTCAACAGAACTTCATAATATTATTTAGCAGTCCTCCCAACAAGCTACTGTAAGGAGGTTGGTACTGATGGATTTCGTCTAGTTTCATATGATACCAGTATCTTCACTCTAGCGTGAAAACTCAGGCCGTCAGACGGATTAGCGGCTGGGCCGCTGGGTCACCTGACATTTAAAGGGTTAAAACCCTTTAAGATTTACATAGTGAATACTTAAGAGAGATAAGATAAGATAAGATATTCCTTTATTAGTCCCACAGTGGGGAAATTTACACATTACAGCAGCCAAAATACAAATAAAATAAATTAGTATATACATAATAGAAAATAGAAAAAAGTAAAGACAGAAAAAATGTGTCCATCATATCAATGATATAATTGTACATAAAGTCCTTATTGCACTTGTGTTTCCGGTGAGTTTGTTGTGAATGTGACTGTGATTGTGGTCTACTGGGAGCAGTGCTGGTTGTGACTGTGATTGTGGTCTACTGGGAGCAGTGCTGGTTGTGAGTGTGTATGTGGTCTACTGGGAGCAGTGCTGGTTGTGAGTGTGTATGTGGTTTACAGGGAGCAGTGCTGGTTGTGGATGTGTATGTGGTTTACTGGGAGCAGTGCTGGTTGTGAATGTGTATGTGGTTTACAGGGAGCAGTGCTGGTTGTGAGTGTGTATGTGGTCTACTGGGAGCAGTGCTGGTTGTGACTGTGATTGTGGTCTACTGGGAGCAGTGCTGGTTGTGAGTGTGTATGTGGTCTACTGGGAGCAGTGCTGGTTGTGACTGTGATTGTGGTCTACTGGGAGCAGTGCTGGTTGTGAGTGTGTATGTGGTCTACTGGGAGCAGTGCTGGTTGTGGATGTGTATGTGGTCTACTGGGAGCAGTGCTGGTTGTGGAGTCTAACAGCTGCAGGCAGGAAGGACCTTCTGTAACGCTCCTTCGTACACTTAGGGTGTAGCAGCCTGTCACTGAAGGAGCTCTCCAGAGCTCTGATGGTGTCTCTCATGGGGTGGGAGTCCTTCTCCATCATGGATGACAGCTTAGCCATCGTCCTCCTCTCTCCCACCACCTGCACTGAGTCCAGAGAGCATCCCAGGACAGAGCTGGCCCTTTTGATAATCTTATCCAGCCTCTTCCTGTCTGCAGCTGTGATGCTGCTGCCCCAGCAAACCACTCCATAAAATATGGCTGATGCCACCACAGTGTCATAAAATGTTTTCAGGAGTGTCCCCTGCACTCCAAAGGACCTCAGTCTCCTGAGCAGGTACAGCCTGCTCTGGCCTTTTTTATGGAGTGCAGAGGAGTTTGTTGTCCAGTCCAGTTTATTGTTCAGGTGAACACCCAGGTATTTATAAGATGTCACCATCTCAATGTCTGATCCCTGGATGTTCACCGGTGTTGGAGGGGGATGAGTTTGCCTGCGGAAATCCACCACCAGCTCTTTAGTTTTCCCAGCGTTGATCTGGAGGTGGTTCCTCAGGCACCAGTCCACCAAGTCCTGGGAAAGTTCTCTGTACTCCCCATCGTCCCCATCAGTGATGAGGCCGACGATAGCAGAGTCATCAGAGAACTTCTGCAGGTGACAGGTTTCTCATAGTTTTACAACATCAGTAAACCTGTGTTTTGATGTTAGCTGGATTCATAGTATCTAACTTCATCTGGGTGGGAAGGCGGTGAGGGATCATGTCTAATTCTACGACTCGTAGATTCAGAAACAGAAGAGCAGCTGGTCTTCCTGTTTCCAGCGTAGCCAAACAGCCTCATGCTGTTTTGATAAAGAAATCAGTCAAAAAATAATTGCAACCGATCTCTGATTTCATGCTGCACAAGACGTGACGGAGCGGAGTGGAAGCTGTCCCTCGCTAAGGGGGGTGGAGGTGGGAAGCTTGTCGCCTGCAGCGCTTCATCTAACAGCTCACCATGGCTCCTTTACTCTCTGGCAAAAATGAAAAAATGAGCCATTAAAAAAATAACGAACAATCAGTACTAACTGCTACGACAAACACGCCGTTTTCTGTCGCTGTGTCAACATACGAGCCGCCCTGTGCTGCTGTGAGGTGAGTGCTTTTGCAGTAATGTGAGGAGGCGGCAGGAGGATGTTAGCCTTTCTGCATCAGCCCCTACAGTTCTCCTACAAACTGCACCTCTCAGGTATGGCTGAAACATACAGTCACAGTTAGAGAAAGGTCGCGGCTCAGGGTCGCATGAAGAGAGGGAAACGTAAGTCACCGATGTGTTTCACCCTCCTGGTAGAGCCTTTTTCTCTTTAGAAAAGAGGCTGGTAACATCATGTGCATTGGACATGATTCCTCCTGATAGTGGAGTCAGCGGTGTGTATGGACATGGACATGGGTGTACAGACTCTAGTTTCCATCTTTAATCTCAGGTTCCATCAAAAAAGCTCGTAATATTATCAGCATATATAAAAGAGGAAATCACACAAGTAAATGCAAAAACAAAATGATAATCTAAGGCATAAAAAAGTGCAGTTAAAGTAAATATAAACATAACTAAGTAGAAAATAATAATAAATGTAAATTTGTAATTTGATGACAGTATTTCAGATGGGAAAACTGGATGTAAACAGGATGTAGTATATGCACGATGAGAGGTAATATACAACCAATCAGCCATAACATCAGGTCAGCACCCGGACCGGTCTGCAGCTCCATCCACAGCAAACTGTGATCCGCTGAGTTCTGATTGCTTTCTATCAGAACCAGCATCAACTGTGATCCAATGAGTTCTGGCTGCTTTCTATCAGAACCAGCATCAACTGTGATCCGCTGAGTTCTGATTGCTTTCTATCAGAACCAGCATCAACTGTGATCCGCTGAGTTCTGGCTGCTTTCTATCAGAACCAGCGTCAACTGTGATCCGCTGAGTTCTGGCTGCTTTCTATCAGAACCAGCATCAACTGTGATCCGCTGAGTTCTGGCTGCTTTCTATCAGAACCAGCGTCAACTGTGATCCGCTGAGTTCTGGCTGCTTTCTATCAGAACCAGCGTCAACTGTGATCCGCTGAGTTCTGACTGCTTTCTATCAGAACCAGCATCAACTGTTTCATCAGCCTGAGCTCCAGCAGCTCTTCTACTGGATCACCACAGACCAGCCTCCACCCCCCCATGACCCTGAACCCGGGTCACCGGTTCTCCTTCCTTGGACCACTTCTGGTGGATCCTGACCACTGCAGACCGGGAACATCCCCCCAGAGCTGCAGTTCTGGAGATGTTCTGACCATATTTATTTATAAGTCATATTTAACAGTGAAGTTGAAGTGAAATACATTAAAGATGTGGATCCTGTCCCTGAACGTCACTGTTACCTCTGATCACTGAGACCTTTACCTTCCTGTATGATCAGGCTCATCGCTGTGACACCACTATTTTATATTCATGTGTATGTACAGAGTGTCTACATGCGTCCTATGAGACAACTCATTCGCATATTTTGCCCTGAAGTTGTGTGCTCAAGTTGACACCTTGAGGTCCATCTTGGACCTCGGACACCGTCTTGCAGACTGATGTTTGCTCGGTTTCTGCCTGGACTTTAATTACTGACATGTTCTGTACTAATACCTGATAACACTACTGAGGTCATCTCTGTCAATCACAGTAACTAATGAGCAAGTCCAGTTCAGGGCGTGACGCGTGCCATAAACCATCTGTGAATTGACTTTGTGGGTGGATTATTTCAAGACCCCCCAGCCCCATAAACACAC
Organism: Pterois miles; assembly: GCA_947000775.1. Taxonomy (NCBI): domain Eukaryota; kingdom Metazoa; phylum Chordata; class Actinopteri; order Perciformes; family Scorpaenidae; genus Pterois; species Pterois miles. The sequence continues at coordinate 1,603,898 of CAMQGK010000229.1, forward strand.
TTCATCACAATTAACATCAGCAGCTCTGAGCAGTGCTAATCTGTATGCTCGTTCTGTCTCATGCGCATCCTTGTCACTACGTTCTCCTGCTCATGAAATGGAAGAAAGATGATGTGATATAGGCGTCGTCACAGTCACACACAAGGTACTCCACCAACACCACAAAGTTTCTCCACGGCAAAATGTCAGATGAGTGACTGATTATAGCCAGCTCATTCATCATTGTTGTGGCATTTACTTACTGCTCCGCCTAAAGTTTGAGTCTTCTTCCCACCAGATACAGTTTCTGTGTGATTGGTCTGTTTGTAAAAAAACATCAGCTAAGGTGTTATTTGTCTAAATGATAGATGCACCCGGGGAAGAAATTGAACTGCCATACATTAGTGCCTGATTTATGGAGCTGAAATTGTGCCTGTGACAGAAAAGAAAAGTACCAAACTGAAAGACCTTTAAGTCACAGATCCACATCATGTCTCAGGCTACCTGTACATTAATGCTCTTAGTCTATGAGGTCCTGGGAATGGAGAATCATTTCAGTTATGTATGAAGGACAGTCTGCTGAAGCAGTCTCAACAATCCTTTAATAGAGAGGAAAATAGATAGCGTGCACAATAGGAAAAGTTTAAGAGACGTATTTGGAGTCTTTGGCGATAACCCCATTGTCACGCCATGACCTAAACAGGCATACTCCCCCTGATGGAGTGGAGATGCTGGTGGGGTGGTGATGGGGCAGAACAATGCTGAAGATGTAGGATGTGATATGGATCGGGACCTCTGGTGAGCTCAGTGGAAGGACCCATGGATGCCTCCGGTCTTTATTGACCCACCCATCCACCCCGGCCTCCTCCCTACACATCGTTCACTTATTTCCTGGTTCACGATTATGATAAATTTGTTGATTTTATGGGATATACACAGACTACGGTGCATTACTTTTAGTAGGTATAGCTATGAACAGTGTATGAGACCAGCCTGCTTAAATAGAGAAAATATAAATATAGGAACAATATAAACAAGGGGAAATATTACAAATAGGAACAATATTCACAGTATTGGCAATAAACAGACTATATACACAATTGCACAAGTGGAAAATAGTTATTGCACAGTGATTTGTCATGGTTTCAAGTCAAAAGATGAACCGAATGCAGAACACCTGGCAGAATGACACCAAAGGTGAGCTTTAATAACAAAAAGTGGCAGGAAGACGAAGGACAAACGCAGACGACCTGACAAGTGAAAGAGGGGAAGCCCACAGAATAAAGGCACTAATTAACCCATGAAACACAGGTGAGAAAAAGATGAAGGCAGGAAGTAAAACAAGACATGACACAAAAGGAGACAGACTTTCAAAATAAAACAGGAAACAACCAGAACCCAGTGCCATGACACCCACACTACCACAACGCCCTTTCTGCACACACTCGCACACTTGACCTCCAAATTCAAGCCTCCAAGGGCAAAATCTGTGGCGGCCAAAGGGTGAGGAACTGTGGACCGACCGACAGAGTGAGCTACGGAGCTGCCGGTCGCAGATAAACAGCCTGAAGTGGTGAAACTCCAAGTTTACAGTTCTAGCAGCATCAGATGTCCATTGAGGTCCATCCATCACAGTCCCGTCTCCTTGTAGTCTTCCTCTGAGGCCTGACAGAAACAGCCACTTCCTTCTTCCCTGCCAACATCTGAAACATGCCTTACATATAAAGAGGGGGATGTGAGTGTGACTTGAATCATTTTTGTCATTTCAGATGGCAGGTAATTATATCTTGAGGAAAATGTGTAGTATTGCCCTTTTATTTATTGCCATTACTAGCCTTGGGCAACATATGAAGATATATAACGAAAATCATGACCAGATGGTTTTCCTTATTATTATTATTTTTTTGCCGTTACTGGGATAACATACTATTGTATAAGTCAAAAAGTTTTTAATTAATCCACAGCTACTGCCTACAGGTGAAACTCTCAATATTAAGATCTGAAGCTATTCAAGACTGTTGCATAGATTTCACTGTATTATTTTCTAAAACAGCAAAGTGACTCTAAAATGAGCTTTTATACCAAGTCCTTTACATATTAAATCACAGATTCATTTACTTATTTATTTAAGTGAAACAAACAAACTTTCCAATTGTGCATGCAGCACTTTTTGTGTTAATTTGCCAGAGGACACAGACAGGAAAAGGAGTTTCTGCGAGCAGCCAGGTAAAAAAAGCTCACTCCAAAACTGGGCTGTTGTGATGATTTGCCATTAGGAAAGTCACATGTAGCACAGCTGGCGCCGACAGGCACAGTGGGACAGGCTGTCGGTCAGCCAGGACAACGCTGCTCACTGTGAACGGGACCGAAATGGGTTCAGTTTTAATAGAAGGCAAAGCAGAGCAAGTTTTTTTAATACGGGATTTCAGCAACAAGGCGATTCAAAATGCTCACTGTTCACACTGTTCAAAAGAAACACCATAGCTGGTGGGCCGGTGTAGCTCAGCGGGTAGAGTCGTCATTTAACCACAGGGTTGGCGGTTCGATCCCCATGTTGTAGCCTTGGGCAAGACACTAAAGCCTAAGCTTATCCCTGGGGGCTTCACAGCAGCTCAGTCCCGAATTTCCCTCTGAGGATTAATAAAGGTTCATCTTATCTTATCTTATCTTATCTTATCTCAGTGATCTCAGTGACTAAATGCAGAGGTCAAATTTCACATATGAGGCCCAGAGATAAGGTGAGAAGCTCGGCCATCCCTGAGGGACTCGGAGTAAAGCTGCTGCTCCTTTGGGTTGAAAGGAGCCAGTTGAGGTGGTTCATCTGGTGAGGATGATGCCTGGGTGCCTCCCTAGGGAGGTGCTCCATGTACAACCAGCTGGGAGGAGGCCCCGGGGTAGACCCAGGACTAGGTGGAGAGATTAAATCTCCATACTGGCCTGGGAACGCCTCGGGATCCCCCAGTCAGAGCTGGTTAATGTGGCCCAGGAAACGGAGGTTTGGGGTCCCTGCTGGAGCTGATGCCCCGCGACCCTAAATTAGAGGTTGTAGATGAAGATGATGATGAAGAAGCCCCAATGGGGACTTGGCTTGGGAACCAGAGGGTTGCAGACTCAAGTCTCCACATGGATCACGATAACTGGGGCCAATTCACCTCCTGGGCACTGCCAGGGTGCCCTTGAGCAAGGCTCCAGACTTACAAACTGCTCCGCTATATAGCAGTCTTGCTATGTAGGCGCTATATAGCGGCTGCCCACTGCTCCTAATACTAGGATGGGTTAAATGCAGAGAGCACTGTGTGCTGTGCAAAAAACTGTGTGACAATAAAAGCTGATTTACATTTACATTTTACATGCAAATACAATTTAAAACAGCCATTAAAGAGTCGGGAGAATGGAAAACAAGCTAAAATAGAATAAGATGGGTATAAACTGCAGGAATGAAAGTTACAGTGCTGTGAAATGAAATTAATATTTCATAAAAGGCAGCAGCAAACAGAAAATTCTTCAGCAACCGACCTGCAGTTTTCTGGTTGTTCCAGATATATATAGGATGCATAAAATCTGAACGCTGTTTAGTTTTGTCTCTGCGGACAGAAAGCAGGAACCTCACATGTATCGCAGTTGGCAGCGGAAGGCAATTTCCATTTCATCCATTTATAGCCTATCAGGAGCTGGAGCCGATCCCAGCAGTGCTCTGTGTGAAAGGCAGATGGACAGGTCACCAGTTTACCAAAAGGCTAATGCATAAATCAAACCTTCTTTTAATGCATAAAAAGCAAACTCAGTAAAAACAACATCAATACAGAAAAATGTAAGCAGGCAAAACAGAGCAAAAAAGGTAACGAATGAGTGAATTAACAAAAGGTCAGTCCAAACTAGAGCTAACAGTGGGAAAAGTGCTCCTCATCAAAACCCTCATTGTCACTGAGTGGTGTCCAGATGGGAGCCAGCAAGCCAGATCCATTTGTAGTTAGGGCTCTTAGGCCACTTCCATCTCGTTTCCCGGGATGGGATTGTTTCGGCTTTGTTTGTACCAGATTGAGACAGAGTCAGAGAGCTGCAAGTGCCTCGCTCTTCAAATACAATTTTCCTGTTAGATGGCTAAGTCGGATGTGAAATATGATGTGCTTTTTGGAGGGTCCTTAAAGTGACATTACACAGAGCGGTCACACAGAGGATGCTCACTTCAAGCACCAGCAGGTCGCTGTTCTTCCCAACAACCTCAACCATATCTACACCATCGTCCTTCTGTAATTCACATGGGGCAAACATCCGGTCAGTGATTTTAACTCAGCGACATTCAGTTCTGAGCAGTGGACCATGTGGTGATTCAGTAAAATGCTGCATATTTATCCAGAACGTCATTAAGATGTGGTGCACGTAGCATAACTTTGCGCTCAGTGATTGGATGTTTCTCAGTGCATCATGGGAGTCATATTTAACTGCATAGGTTTGTACCTTTGACTCTTTAAGAAAACAGACTGTACGACAACACTAACATGCTGATGTTTCCCAGGTACACTATCTTAGTTCAGTGTGTTGCTAATATTTGTTAGCACTAAACACAAAGTACAGCTGAGGCTGATGGGAATGTTAGTTTTGCAGGTATTTGGTCATGAAGCCATGTATTGTCCCTTTCTGACATGTCATTGCTGGGTAAACACAGGTGTAATTAACGATATTGATCATGGCCCTGTTCCAGGTGAGCCCTGGCATCGTGCTCACTGGAATGGTTGTGACACTAAATAGAGCCAGGTCTAGGATTAATTATTAAATTATTATTAAATTACATGTCAAAATGGCTGCTGTGAAAAGGGCCTGTGGGAGTAGCCAATTCATGCCTCACCATCACTGCTCATTCACCAGCTGCTTACCTGCCATTTCATGTCCATATAATACTTAATACTTGTCATATTAATACAAGCCTGCAGCTTGGCCATCATAACTTCACACGTCTCACTGGACAACGGCATTGCATTTTATTGTCTGGTTCACTAAAGCACTGGTTCCTCTGCTGCTGCAGCTCTGTTCACCACCTCATCTCTCTATGTGCGTTTAGCTGATGGACTTGACTGGACCTGCTGTGGGACGGATGTGTTGGCCTGTGTTAAGATTTCTCAGCTGTATCCGGTTGCTTCATAGATAATTTGGCAGCTTTGCTTGTTCCACACATTTCTGCAGAATGCTAACATAAAAAAAATCACGTTCAATACGCTGTAATTGGACTGAAATATTCATAATGTTTGAAAAACAAAACAGAACAAAACTACACTAAACACAACTATAAAGTTCTGATGATCTAATGACTCCTGAGCAGCTTTTCTCTTTACTAATGTTATTTCACTTTTCAAACAGAGGAACTGCTACTCAGGAAATATCAAAGGATTTTTCAAAAGCATTTATAAATTTCCCCACAAGGAAGCATTGTGAACTGATCCCACCGGCCTTAAAACACGGACAACATGGTGCTAAATAAGCCCCCGAATTACATTTATATGCTGGGCTCAGTGTTGACACACACATCATCTCTCTGGAGGCGTTTAGTCCAGCTGGCATCTTTACCTCTTTATGCCAATCAATCTCTCTCTCTCTCTCTGTGTGTTTGTGCGGTGGAGTTCCCAGAGGCAGACTGCTGGAGATGAGGAGGTCTTGTGCAGTAATAGCCTATTACAGTCATTTCTCTCTCACACTGTCACCGGGTCCCAGCCAGTCCTGCCACTCCGTCTCCCTGTGAATGAAGCTACTTATTCAATAGGAAATGGCCAATTCTACAGTGAGACACTGAGGCTTGTAAAAGGCGCACACACACATGAGCACATGCACAGTAAATAACATCCTCATCTCAACTCTCTTCAGTATAAAGGGACAATAAAGGGACAGTTCACCCCAAAACACAATGAACGCTGATCTTATCCGAAGCACCTCAAGGTCGAAATATCTCAACAACGATTGGAAGGATTGTCATAAATAAAATAAATAAATGTGGTTCAGACATTCACGTTCCTCTCAGGATGATTTTCAAGAACTTTGGTGACTTTCCATCTAGTGCAGTTATGTTTGTCTAATATTTTTGTTTATGGCCAAATACCTGCAAAACGAATGACATTCCCATCACTTTTGTGCTAATTGGCGCTCAGTTTGATTGCTTGACAAAGGTGGTGAATATGGTAAATATCATGGGCTGTAAACATCAGTGTGTTAGCATTGTTACTGTGTGAGCATGTTAGCATATGATGTTAGCTTGTAGCTGAACGCAGAACAAGTCTCTCAAAGTGCTAACGTGACTGTACAGCAGCGTATTGCTGCCACATCAGAAAAAACACAAACAAAAAATGGATCATGTTCTAACATGAGAAGTTTATTCATATAACAAGATGTTTTTCATGTTATAACAAGACAAACTTTGCTTGGTGCAACAACAGTCTATGTACCTTGTTATAACGTGAAATCTTTCATGTTAAAACATAACTTATTGAAAATAACATAAAAGGTTTCATGTTATATTATGATCATCACTAATATTGTTATAAAGTGAAACAAATTATGTTTTAACAATAAATTATCACTTAATAACATGAAAAGAGTCACATAGATAAAGATAAATAATATATTATTATAATAAGAGAGGTTTCTCCCCCTTCCCTCTGTGATATACGCCGGTCAGCTGTAACTTCATGACCACCTGCCTCATATTCAGTCCAGCACATCCCACAGACGCCCGACTGGACTGAGACCTGGAGGATCTGGAGTCAGCACCTCCAACTCCTTGTTGTGTTCCTCAAACATGCTTATGAACCATTTCTGAAGTGTGCACACTGCTTCTGCTGGATTGCCTTCTTCCCATAATGCATCCTGGTACCATGTCATCCCCGGGTAAGAGATGCACAAGCACTCAACCAACCACATAATGTGAAAGAAACCCATCAGACCAGGCCACCTTCTTCCACTGCTCCCTGCTCCAGTTCATACACACTGTAGGTGCTTTTGGCGGTGGACACGGGTCAACATGGGCACCCTGACCGGTCTGCAGCTACTCAGCCCCATTAGGCCTGGATTCACAGGTTATGGCCTTCCTTAGATGCTAGTTCTCACTGCCTTCTGTTACAGGTCTGAAGGCCCCTGATATCAACCTGTCTGATTTCATGTCAGTAAAACCTCTTTACTCACACCTAAATTAAGGCTTTACATTGTTAGCTGTCTCTGCCTCACTGATTAGGTGTTCTGCCTGCGACCTGACAGTGACCTCGACATGACGGTGAATTAAAGTCTCACTTCTCCGTACATTTGATCCGAAGCATGTGCTGTTTTGCAGAGAATGAGCATATCTGGGTTACGCTGCCTGTGCACATGAAGCAGGTTAAAAGTCTCCTCTGACCAGCGTGTCCTCAGACTTTGAGGTGGCGGCACATTTGTGACTTATTTCCTCTCGTACTGCTGTTACTCGATTCTCCTCCTCCAGCTGTTTCCTCATTCCCGAGTCTCCGGTTAACTCTTCAATCTCCAATTAACAGCTCGCAAGATTTTCTGAACAGTAATAACATGAAAATACCTCGTTATAATGTGAAAAACATCTTGCTGTATGACTGTAAGCTCTCAGTCTTATAAACAGTTTATCAACTGCAGCCAATCAGGAAAAAAAACAGTTCTTATTCAAATTTAAACAACTATGAGACGCTGAAAAACCACCTCATAATATGTGTGGGCCAATATTTACACACACTGTGGTTTATTTTTTATTTAATCAGTGCTGTAATAATGGCATAAACTTTAATCTAATTTAGGATATTATAAGCTGAGGAAATATACATCAACAACCTCCTCACATTAATCTTTTTCTTTATCAATTATTCAGTCGTTCCTCCGAGTAAAAGGGGAAACGCCACGCTCATACATCTTTGCATTCCTCAGTCCTTCCCTCTCTCCATCTCAATTTGTCTCCTCACCTCTTTCCCCACCTCCGCCTCAATCTAAGATTCATCTGTTGTTCTTTCATTTGGACTCCATTCTTCCCCACCGATGCAGTTTAAATGTAATTTAAGTCTCGCAAGAAAGAGTATATTTATTTTCAGACACTTGCCGTAGTTGACGTCTGGTTTGAATCGCATCTGCGCTGCTAAAAGGACTTTTGCATTTTTAGACAAAACTTTGTATGAATACATTACAGGAACACAAGTTGTTTTCCCTCGTAAATCTGGATTGCATTCTGGTTTTTTGAGATGTCAAAGAGTGATACCAGCACAAGATGAAACTCTAACAACAGAGACAAAATACGCTCTCAGAAGACAAACGCCAGGGGACAAAATTAGGCATTGTGCTGGCTTTGGTGTGATAAAAGCAGCAGTACACCACACCATCTGGATTGAGTTTGTTTCATCAGGTTATTTCTATCTAACACTCAGGATGTGTAGTTATTAATACATGGAGAACAGAGGAATCTTATTTTTAACCACGTTAAAAAGCATTTGGACAGTGTATTAGATGAGTTTATTCACGGTGCCAGGCCATAAAGCTAATATAATTGTCAAAGAACCACTCCTCAATATCAAGTCTCATTTTTATGTTAATGTAAATGATCATATTTTTAACATGTGGGTAAAACTGGTCTGTAACAGGCACAACAATGAACTGTGGATCACCTTGTGTTATTAATCACGTGAACGATGACTCCGTGTGCAGACCGCTGCCAAACATCAGCCTGAAGATGACGTCAGGAGGTGTGTTTCAGTGTTGTTGTGAATACTGGTGTAAATATGACCTCTGCTTGATCAGAACGCAGCACAGTTTATGATCACAGAGTTAAGGATCACCAGTGTGAGAAGGGCAGCAGGACACCCAGACACCGACAGGCCAACATTAGGCATGGCTGTGTTATTATTAGCCCCTGTGTCTGCTGGGTCCAGACTCAACAGGACTTGTCCGCCTCATTGTAATGTCATGTCTATCTTAACACTGACAAAGGCAGATACAGCCTGTATGATCCAAAATTACCTGTCTGCCCATCAAAAAGATGAAGTTGAGGTGCTATTTCAGGAAAATAAAAGTCTGAGCAAAGAGTGTGAGCAGCATGGGAGCTGAGTCAATATTTAATAGGTGTAGATAAATCCCGTCTATTCTCATTATTCTTTTGATGCCTGTCATTAAAGTCAGTCTATCACTGTCTGTGTGAGCTCCAGTGTGCTGCTGAGCTTTTTAAAGTGCAGGTACATTTTCAGAACAAAGTTAGCAGACTCTTATTTTGATTGTCAAGAGTCTGAGTCTGGTTGCCTTTATGACGATGGTTAGGCTGCTGTCGAGGCAATGATGCCACAAAGAGCTCGCAGTCTGGGGACAGCTTCATCTTTATTGCCCATTTTCATTCTCCGCTCTATGTCATCCCAGGTCCTTCCATACCCGTCCAGTCCAGCAGCTGTCCCAGCCCTTTGCACTGTTCCTCAGTCACCGTACCAGCCACTCCCTACATACACCTACCCTCTAGCTGCACTATATTTGTGATATTGGCAGGTATTTGTGTGCATCATTTTGGTAAGTTAGCAGATTTAAGGGGATACCTCACAATACACACAACTATGTCAGCAGGATGACACCATTTCCAAGTGCCTTCAAAAACTGTTGAAAAGTAAATCTGTGATTGAGATTTGGTTCAAAAGGACACAAACATCGCTTGGTTAGGTTTAGGGAAAGACCATGGCTTGGGTTAAAATTAGTACGTTGTTAAGGCTTGGGAAACGTGGTGGTTCGGCTCAAATGACTACTTTGTTAAGATTTGGAGACCTTCGTTGTCATGGCTGCAAAAATAAACCTGTTGTTAAAGAGGACCTGTTACGCTCATTTTCAGGTGCATACTTGTGTGTTGGAGCCAAAGTAGCCGCAAGGCAGGTATCATATGAATGTGTTACTTGGTGACATCACCATGTTGCAGAAGAAAAGGTGGGACTTCAAGGGAGGCGTTTCAGGCAGTTCAGGATCAGTGTTTCTGTGGGGAGAGGAACTCTGGACTTTGTGGCTGTGCAGACCTTTAACACGCACAAGAAACTACATAACCCACTAAAGGAAAGGGGAAACGCATAATAGGTCCTCTTTAAGGCAATGGAAACATCCTGGTTCAGGTTGCAGGACTACTTCATTAAGGTTAGGGCACTTTTGTTGTCATGGTTGCAGGTTTGGGAACAATTGTGGCCATGCTTAATAAAAAAAGAGCAGCGTTTTCCTGTGTTAAAGTCTGATGTTGTCATTATGATTGCTGTAATACATTTTTATTTATTATCAATGCTGGAACTATAACATGATGCCCTTTTTTGGGGGCTGGATGGGGGGCAGTTTTATTCAACAGAAGACTAATATGACTATGTTTAAGGGTGAGTTTAAGGGCAACACTGGAACCGGACCACTGGAGATGACCATCTGAGCAGGTCCCTTACCCACAATCCAACAGTGACATCATACTGTGGAAGCACTGGCAGCAATGATCCTGACTGCATCAACACCCAGCAGAGAGGCGACGTACACCCGTAACTCAGCACAGACTCTCAGTGTTTAAAGCCTCGCTGGCATGAGAACAGCTTGCTGGACATAAAAACACACAATCTGTCACATCAGGAAATGACAAACAGACGAAGAGAAAGTGGGCCACTATGAATGTTAATGCATTCGCCACTGCTGTTTATTAATAATGTTTATCAAGGAAACAACATTAGTGGTCTGCCTGAGGGATCCCAGAGAGGAGGCTGGATTAATGAGGAATCTGAAAACTCACAAATGTTGCTAAAATTATGACTGTCCCACTTAATGACTAGTGTGTCATCAGGAGGTCATGCTCATTAACAACATGTAGAAATGAAGGACTCACTGAAATCTACCAGGAGCCTGTGAGACAAAGGCTATTTATACGATAGACAGATTATCCTTTAAATCTTTTTTATGGAACGCTGAAGGAACTGCCCTCTCAGTTGTTTGCAGTCTTTTTCACCACTCCCAACGTGCAGATTCATGGCTTAATTACGACGTCGGGAACATTATCTTTTATCACATGAAAGACAGTGGGAGCTCAAGAGAGAATGAAAAAGGTTAGGAGAGCAAGAAATGCAAACAATGGAGAGAAGTGAACGGGCGACAGCGACGTGGGTTAAACCTGCGTCAGCGGTCGATCAGGGGTGGGGCTGGCGTTGAAAACAGGTCCGACGCTGTTTGGCATCGGTGAACCAGCGTTTATGGGATGGGAATTTAATTTAATGTTATTGACGGTTAAACATTAAAGTCAGACAGAGAAACAACCAAACACATTTTCTAGGAAACAGGGTTGCTCACCAGCACAGTCGCACAGCAGTTTGTGACAGTCAACACAAAATTAATCTGTATGTAATCCACTTAATTATGAATCGGGAAGTGTTGTGAAACCACAAGTCAACGTTGATTTATTTGTGATGTAACATCCATACTTATGTTACAACACTCCTGGTGTTCATTTAACCAAAACTGCCATCTTTTCCTAAACCTAACTAAGTGGTTTTGTTGCCTAAAGCTTAATAAGCAGTTTTTGTCAAATAATTTCCATGCTAAAGTTAGGTCACTCCCAGTGTTATTTCAACCAAAACCACCATCTTTTCCTGAGTAATTTTGTTGCCTAAGCAAGTCAATCTATCCACAAACCTAAGTAAGCAGTTTTATTTTGAAAAGACTGGAGCTGAAATTGACACATGCATCACCAGTCCCTTGACATTTGAAGGAAAACATGCAAAAATATGTGCATGTAATCAAGTATATTTCATTTCAGGACTATTTCACAAACTCCAATGAAACTGTGTTGTGCACACACACATACACAAGATGTGGTATATGCATAAGACCCAGTAATACTGTATACACATGCCAGACACCTATTACACTGTCTGCAGGTCAGAATGCTTAAAACACATAATGAAGCTGCAGTTCTGAAGTTCACACAGAGGCCAGCAGTCTCACTACAACAGCTCACAGTGAAGTGATAAATCAGGGTACATGCCCTCTTGAATCCTGGTGTGGATTAGCTGGACTACTGTGGGGATGCGAGTCCAAAAACTGAACGACTAAAGCATCCTGATCTTGGTTTTGTTGCAGCCGCCTGTTGGCAGCGGTACAGTCTGCTGCACGCAGCTTCTATCCCGCCTCGTCTCAACGGCGCAGGCTGAAGTTGGTGGTTAATAGTGAAGCCAGTCATTTCTTGGCACACAACAGCCCCCATTTTTACCAGCCAAGCATCATCATCTGAAAGAACGTGTGTCAAAATAGGTGCACTCCTGCCTGGCCAGTCAAATATTTCTCGCAGCTGAACTCTTGCGAGGTAAAATGCACCCTGCTGCCACAGAGGATCGTCAAAGGACGTGGCAAGGACATTAGCTCTTAATACAGGGTCTAGATCTCAACTGGATACAGCATGTTTGGGATAAAGTGGAACAGGGTTTTCACAGCGCGAATGCAGCGCTGAGATTTCTGGAGGGAACTGTGTGATGCTATCAGACCAACATGAGCCAAGATCCCCCATGGAGGATTTCTGGCACCTTTTCTTGAATCAGGCTGCTGTGGAGGCAGCAAACTGTACAAGATGAAATCATGGCTCACAGGTCGACTTCTTTCAACCTCTTTTTCTTCTCCTTCCTCCTTCCTCTGTGCATTCTTCCCATATTGTGTCTTTCACCTCTTTTTGCTTGCTGTTTTCTGACTGAAGATTGAAGACGGATGCTTTGATAATGGAGATGTAAAATCAAACATATAATGTTTTCAACATTTCAAGTACACATGTTGTGACAGTGCTTTCAAGACGAGCAGAGGAGTGATTACTGTATAGCGAGCGACGTACAAAGTGAAATGAAGAAGCCGTCTTTACAGAGAAAAACAACGTTGAAAGTGTTTGGTGGATCTTAAAGAAAGTTTCTGTGTTAAAGAGAAGTCTCAAAGAAAGCTAAGACGTCTCAGCTGATACACAGCAGTTTTATGTCTGTTTCAGGTCTGTCTGTTTCATGTCTCAGCTGCAGCACTTGGTGCTTGAAATGATCCTCAGATGTCAGATGTCAGCTGTGTAAAAGGGAAATGCTGGCTGAGGTCTACATCCTTTAAATCTTACATGCTATATAACCCTGTGCTGTATGTGTGTGGGTGGATTTGCTGCTCATACTGGAGTGGGTCAGATTTTCTCCTTCCTTCAAACTAGTCTCTTTACTATTGATGCTGCTACGGTCCTGCCAATATTCACTGACGGTGGCAAAGCAACTACACTGAGTTAACAGGATTTTTGCGTCACGGGTGTGAATTATATCTGGCCAGTACCAACAACAACAACAACAACAACAACACCTTAGGTAGATAAACAGCAAACTGATTAGTGATACTGATTGAGTCGTATAATGCAGAGCACGTTAAAAGTTAAAACTTTCTTCATATAGACAGGCTACGGATGGACAAGAAGTATGTAAATGATGAAAAACTTCATATAACCATCCACAGATGAGGTCCCACCAACAGAAGCAAGTAGTGGAAACTGTCAGGTACAAACTCTTTGTCTATCTTTAGCCTGTCTAGATGAGGAGAGTTTTAACTATATAACATAGGCTAAATGAACCTTTTTTCAATGAATAAAAGCCAACTAATCAAACCAGACTGGAAGCCAGCAGGGCCCCAGCCTTCTGGGAGGGAGAGAGAGACGCCATGTTGGGATCACTCTGCTTATATCAGCTGTCAGCAGGTGAGGCCGATCTCTAACGAGAGGGGAGGAGCCTGGTAATCAGGGCTGAAGGAGGCAACCAGGCTCCAGAGACAGAGACAGACAATCACACTGACAAGGATGTCACACCCTTCATTTATATTTGAAATCAAAACCTAAACTTTTTCACAAGCCATCAGTCCGTTTCCTTGGTAACACCTGCGGGTTGCTAATACCTGAAACTGGGGTTACCTTAGCCAGCATATGCCAACTTTTTGACGCTATCACGTGTAGAAATTATCAACAGGCAAAATGTCCATTGGGAAATATGCCAAATGGCTAAATAAAGTTGTTAAAGACAGATGCTGGACTGCCAGCATAACTCGGCGTATGAGCACAGAGGCGCAGTGAGAAGTGTCGGCTTTTTACATGATGCTTTTTGAACACAATCAAAGTTAAAGCTTCAGTAGGTGACAAGGTTTTGGCATTGTGGCGCGTAAGGTGTTGAAGTCATGCTCTGAGTGCCAGTGGAAATAGTCGTAACCTTTCACAGCAGATAGACTCTCGCGATGTCACAAGATCACAACATCGGTCACATGAACGTCTGTCTCGTCAGGCTTCAAATAACGGCGATGTTTCACAAGTTAGTTTCACTTTCGTTACTTTGTCTGACAGTTGGTTCATCCAATCCAAAGTGCCTGCCTTTCTTCAAAGAGTTTCACATTTTGTGATTTTACTCACATATGGGCCTTTTCCACAGAAGACATTTTGACATGTCACAGCAGGAAAAGCACAGGTGTAACCTCTGAAATTAACAGCAGCTCAGTGTTGAGGGTTATGGGGACTCGTGGAAAGGATGAAGTCATTGTTCGTGTTATTAGTAACACCTGTGCTTTTCTCTGATTGGCACATGGTGGCTGGCAACTGGGACACAAAGAAGAGCTGCAAAGTGATGCACAAGTTATGTTGTGTTTGATGAAATCCCAGAGGCTGCTGCCTCCATCATGACAGCCATTCAGCGTTCCAGTCACACAGACGATCTTTATTGATCTGTTCTTCAGCCTGACTGGATATCTGTAGTGGGGAAAGTCTCCCATTCAAACGCTCCCATTAAAAGGCCACACAGGTGTTATCACTTATTCTGGTTAATTTGACCTCTGCTCAGCTTGAAGTTTGGGGAAGCTTTGCTGGCCTTTATCACAGTGGATGTTTTTACTTCTCATAGCAGGAGAAGCACAAGTGGAGCTGATAACATTTAACGATGGCTCTGCTCCATGTAAGTGTCCCTGTTAGCCTTGACACTGACTCATTACACATAATGAGCCGCTGCCAGCCATATTAATAACACCTGTGGTTTTTCCTGCTATGACGTGAAACTGTGCCGTGGAAAAGGTCCATTACTAAACTACTCTAATAAGAGTGACAGACACGACCAAATGAAGCACATCCTCGCAGCCCTGATAGACAAACAGGTGAAAACACCTGTGTGGGTGGAGCATGGATGTAGGACCTTATGGTGCCTTCAAGTGAAACTCGTGAGCTCATATTTACACCATGGAAGTTGTATATATGATATGCTTGGCGTGCAATATATTAATTAATATTATGTCTCGAAGCCACAGAGGCTAACATGATGTAGTAAATAACAAAGGAGGAAGAAGAGGCTGCTGGGAACATCAACATTGCCTTCTGAAATATTATAAAATTACGAAGCAAAACAATACACAACTAAAATTACAATATATTTACTTATTATGCGCTGATAAATTAACTTCTATGGGCTCCGCGACTGACGAGGTCGTGACTATGACACGACGGGAGCGTTCATATGAACTCTACTGGTGAACATGGTAACCACATGTGAAGGACCCATTACATCATATCAAGCTGATTATTAACAAAACACATACAAAACATAATTTATAAATGGTAAATTGATATTTATTTTTGCATGGGCTGGGCCTCTGTGTGTCAGAGAGTAGGAGACAGACAGCATCACATGCTGCCTTTTATTAAAGCTTTATGAAAGATGCTGCCGTCATTTGGCTGATTTATCTGCGGCCGCTCACTTGCTCTCCTGCGTTGTTAGAAACCGTGGTGGTGGTCAGTATTTCCATTTCCAGTTTTAAAGATTTGATTTGTGATTTAAAGCAATTAAATATTTGCTCTCCAGCTCCGATGATAAAAAGCGTGTTTTCCAGTGACAACAGGATTAGGTCCTACATCAGCTTCTGACGGCAGCTGCCATGTAGCCGGAGGGCAGATGGGAGGGTCAGTATGGGAAACTCATGTTTTTATATGTGTTGTCAGGGTTTAACACCTCAGCTCCTCCTGCCCTCCGGCTTCATGTCCTCCTACAGCGAGTTACAGCTGTGAGCTGAAACTTTTCTCTTGGTGTCCTCTCTCTGGACCATCTGTCACATCTCAGATTTATTAGGTGTCACACCGTGTGTTCAATCATCTCCGCTGGTCTTGTTTTCACTGTGTCATTTTGACAAATGAAAAATGAAAAATGCAGACCTTACTTTATTCCAGGTGATTAATTCTGCTATTGCTGCTTATTCTTGGCTCAGCGTTTGCTGACTGATTGACTCCCTGCAGGCAGTAGTGATTACAGTATTTCCACTGTTTGCTCGCTCTATAAAAAGTCCACGCTCTAACGATGGAGGCTACCAACGCAAATGTGTTAATAAATGCTATTTAGATGTGGACAGAGAGGAATAAGATGTTCCACTCAGTGGCTGGATAATGGCCAGAATTACACTGGTTGGTAAGCTTGTGTGCCCTTTATTTAAAGTAATATGACAAAGTTTTCTGACTTTGTGCACTAACTAACTAACAGTAAGTCTGAACTCCGGGTGAAAGTACTGAAGTTGTTGATGGTGTTACTACCCCGACCTTCATTGTTTCATATTGTCCTCATCCCACCCTGAGCTCTATGTGTCCCTGAACATGCACATTGAATCTTTTAACGTCATTATTTATTATTTAAATGGTGTAAGCGCTTCAGAATGATTTGTCCTAATTTATGATTCCTCGACAACAGTTTAACAGTTTACAAGTAAATATGAGGGGCTGCACGGTGGTGTAGTGGTTAGCGCTGTCGCCTCACAGCAAGAGGTCGCAGGTTCGATTCCGGCTTGGGACTCTTCTGTGTGGAGTTTGCATGTTCTCCCCGTGTAAGCGTGGGTTTTCTCCGGGTACTCCGGCTTCCTCCCACAGTCCAAAGACATGCTGTTTAGGTTAATTGATGACTCTAAATGTCCCGTAGGTGTGAACGTGAGTGTGAATGGTTGTCTGTCTCTATGTTGTCTGTCTCTATGTGTCCTGTGATGGACTGGCGACCCCGCCTTCGCCCAATGCCTGCTGGGATCGGCTCCAGCCCCCCCGCGACCCCTAACGGGATAAGCGGTTGACGATGGATGGATGGATGGAAGTAAATATGCACACACCATGGTCGCACCAAATGGCGTATGAACGACATGGTAATTTGTGAGTACTTTTGCGAGTAGTAACGCCTTTGTTGCTTTTGGCGTGTCGTGCAGACGCCATAATGCAGACACAGCGTGTAAACAGGCTACGCTCAGACCTGGTGACGGAGGGTGAAAAGTGAGACTGTGCTTATGGTGGGTGTCAGAGGACTTTCAACCAGGAAACAGGTTGTTATTTTTAAGATACATTAGTGATGTGTTTTCCGTACTAATGCAAAGTTGTTTACGTATTTACTTACTTATTTTAAGCCCAAACATGATGATTTTCCTAAACCTAAGTGATTTTGTTATCTAAACTGCGAACGTTACCATAGTACTGTTGCCTAAACATAAGTGCGACCATTTCTCAGTAACGACGTGGCATTTAAATGACATGTAAAAAGCCTCAATGTGTTATCAGGATGTGTGTGTCCTGAAAATGTCGTGGTACTCGTTAATCCGCCCTGCCATAAGAAGTGACTGCCAGCGGAGTTACAGACGTCAGACGTCGTTGTTGGAATAAAACTGAACCCTCACTGTCCACATTCAGTCATTTTCTTTGGGAGATTTTTCATGAAACACTTCCTGCCAGAAAACCTCAGCACTTGATATCAGACGGTGGGCTGCAGCAGAGGCTGATGTCTGGCAGCAGAAAGGGTTTTGGGAAGGCAGCGGGGTTTTCTCCAGCACAGATTACAAACCTGCAGGTCTGTGCTGGCCACAAACACACTGACACAAACAATTTAGAAACTGTGTCTAAGAAAAGTAGACTGGCACTTGGAGAGCACAGACAGTGGTGCATTCACATCCTGAGTGTGTGTTCGGTGTGTTCAGGAGCTTTAGGTTGAAATGTGGAAACAACAAGGACACTACAAAGATGATGGATTTTATTATTTTTTATTTATTATCATTATTCATTTTACTGCCCTTTGTTCTTGTAAGTGATGTTAACCAATCACTTATTTTGCTGTGCTTCCATCCAACCGGTTCTCATTCTCATCTCGTCGCATACAGACTTTAACAGCATTCATCTTATCTTATCATTACATGGTGGCTCATAATGTGTTAAAATCATGCTCTGAATGCCAGTGGAAAGTCAAATAGGATCCTTAGCTGTAACCTTGAACAGCAGATAGATTCACACAACAACTGTCAGTGTGAATTTCTCCACTGTGAGACTAATAAAGGAATATCTTATCTTATCTTATCTCTCACATGAAAATCTCTCGTCAAATAAAGGCGATGTTCTGACCTAGTTTCACTTTTAATTTGACTGACAGGTGGTTCATCCAATCCAACGTGCCTGCCTTTCTCCAAAGAGCTTCCAATGACGCTTCTCCGATGGATCTGTGTAACAAACCATCTGACGGGGTTTAGTCACTGTAGTCGTGCTGGACACACAATTTCCTAAAACTTGGGACTTGACCTAAGAGGCTGTTTGTGTCCTCTGTGAATCAAAGTCAGGTCATGAATAACCATCACGGTTGATCGGCGCTGCCTAGCTTGACCGTTTGATCAGAGGTCAGAGTGATTGACATCAGCTCTGATTGGTTGTTTTCCACCAGGCTGTAAAATCTTTCAGATGCCGTTTGGAGCATCGCAGGAACATGACTTTTTTTTCAGATCTGTTTCATGCATTACTGTCAGGATACAGTGACTGTTTTATAAAAAATAACTGTTTTTAATCATAAATGCTCCATTTCTATCCACTGCTGTTTTAAGTACATGACTTAAAATAAGTCAAAGTGGAGTTTTGGTTTCACACAGGACACAAATAGCATCTGAAAATCCTGTGTTTGTTTGACCCACCCATCCTCCTCAACCTCCTCCATACGTGGACGGCCAGAGCTCTGAGCGTCTAATATTAGACGGGTTTAGCTGACAGCCCGGTGTGTCTCATACAGACTCTACTATAATCGCTGCTGTGGAAAAACATGATTGCAGAAAAACCAGATGAATCAATAGTGTTCTTCAGTCTCCTCGGCATCGTAGGCCTCTCCCTCCTTCTGTCGCCCAGAGCAGATGCTACTTCTGTTGCCTCTGGGTCCAGACAGAGCCTGGGGACCACGGCTCCACACTAACACCAGCACATCCTCCTTCACTTCTCCTCGCATCCTCCCATCCCTGCCCTCCCTTTTCCATTCACCTCTTCATTTCCTCCCCTCCTCCTTCCCATCCTTCCCAGTCCAGCTGGTGGACTGTGGAATCATATCCTCATTATTGGCCTGTCTATATGATGCCTCGCAGCAGCCTGCGCCAATCCACACCAGTGATAATTTCACACAAACTGCTGGTGGAGGTAGAGGAGGAGGAGGAGGAGGAGGAGGAGGAGGAGGAAGAAGCGAAGCTGGAGGCTTAATGCTCTCAATGTATCTCACATCTGTGGCTGTCAGCTTTGCTGCAAAACAGAAGGGGAGGAATAATTTGTATGCAACTTTCACAAAGCTGGTGACAAACAAATCGCAGCGCATAACAATTTACAGAAGCCATTTGGTGACATTATTTGTATGACAAAGCATGTTAATTTAACAGACTGGGACACCTAAATGAGATTCAAAGAGGCACCTTACGTAATGCCAAATTACCTTGAAACACTAAGCTCCAGTTTGCTCTGTGGGAGACAATAAAACAAAAGAGGAGGGACAGGGAAAGCAATATGTGGCCAAAGGACTTTGGTGCCAATTAGATGAACTAGAAAATGTGTCTCACCTCCCGTCTTATTGTTCTACCATCAGGCCCTCGAGGTTGATTTGAGATTCAGGGCTCAAGCTCCGAATGTTTGTCTGTTCATTAAAGTAAAGACAGGCTGCTTTGGACTGAACGGTCTCCCAGTCAATACTCCAAACAGGTTCCTCATCGCAGCTCATATACAATATAATCAATTTGCCACAGCGGATTACAGCTGAACTTTGCTTTTACACCAACGCTACAAAACAAGCTTTCACGCCTGTCACAGGGAGTCAAAACCATAAGTGCTGAATGAATTCTTAAGCCGAATATTCCCAACAGCAGCTGAGCACAGGCGTCGCACGCTGGCTGCTTGGTACAGATGATGTAACAGAGTGTGGGTGCAAGACGATAAATCATTTTTCATGAGGTTAAAGTGATAGTCTGAAAAAAATCTGTCTTTTGAGTGTCAGACAGTCACCTGGAAGATGGCTGGACAGGTTGTTAGAGATACCATACTTTTAAAATTCAAATCTTTTTGTTCCAGTTTTATCGATACCAATATGACCATTTCTTACATTTCTTAAAATAATAGTCATTTTTAAGAAACAAACATCATTACACTTAAAGGCGAAATCACATGACATACCTGTAACTGTCTGCCACAAAGTTATATTAGCTCACTTTATTTTACATTTTATTCACGCAAACTTTTATTATTTTATGCCCTACGCTCTCATTTTTCATTTGCTTGATTTTCCCTTTTTATATTTAATGAGCACCGATGGAGGGAGTCTAAGATCTGAGATTTTCATTGCCAATAACTGATTCATAGAAATTGTTGTGCACATGATTATATTGGATTTGAAACTCATGTAACAGACACAGTAAAAGCAAACTAATGACGGTTCTACCTGGATACGCTTCAGACAGGTGCACTGTGCACGACACTTGGATGGATGAGCATCTTCTGGTTTTTGCTCTGCCTCATAATAACTTTAAGGGTGTTGTTTTTAAATGTTAAACAAGGTTACTCGTGTTGCTGCTATCAGCCACTTCCTTGTCACAAATCGTTATACAGGGCAACCACCCATGTTTTGTTTATATAATATTATATATATATGTTGATATTTAAAAAAGGAACTGATACCAAATGAGTATGGATGTATCGATACCACAGTTATCGATCTCTTGTGGTTGTTTGTAGTAACCTTGGTGAGCGGGGCCAATTCAGCCAGTTACAAGTAACATAAAAAGTAGAATAAGTAAAGTAAGTTAAGTATATCTGCTCATTGTGTGCCACTGATCGGATGTCTCTTCAATAATAAAGAGTTTGCATCACACCTGAAGTCTGTCTGTCTGTCTGGTGGACGTCTGTCTCGCTCTGTCTCTGTGCGCTCAGTGACTGTCAGGGCCATTTCTCAAGCAATATTGCATTTTCATATCCCTACTTATTGAATATGGACTGTGAAAGATGATAAGTGTAAATGTATGAATAATCAAAATATATGGTTTCGCCGACTGGTAGAAATATGTCATGTGGTGAATAATAGTCCTGAACTTTCAGCTCCTTCCTACACGTCTGTGATTATTTTACTATAAACCATGGCTGTTATCGGTCTAAACTTTAGTTGTTCTTTATGGTGTTCAGTAATTAATTTCTTCATCACTAAATGAAATGAGTAATTGAACTCTCTGAAAGGGTAAAACATGAGATTAACTAATGACTAATACTCTCTAATGGGTTACTCTGTACAATTACGTTATTATATGCTGATGAAAGGCCCTCTCCAACAGCCACAGCTGATATACAGCTACTGAACAAGTCGTCAGGCCATGAAGTCAAATTCTGCCGCCAGTCATAAAAATCCAAGTGAATGAAACTGAATTGCTGCTATCCTTAAAGCTCCAACCAGTTTATGATAAAGAATGAGATCTCTGCCGCACAGTGACCATATCTATTTCACCGCTACCAAACTGACTTTTATATCATTAATGCGGTGATATGCAATCACAGCCAGTCTTCTAAAAACAATATGTTTCCCTGTATATTCCCTGTATTGGTCTATTAATCTGCTGTCTCCTTGCATTGTTTGTTTGAGCCTGTGTGTTTGCTTTTCTGTCCATTTCCCTTTGCCTGCTACTGGGTGACTATGCCTTCATGCAAATGGAAACCAATAACATTACATAGCTGAACTGTAATTACAGAGCATCTATCATACAGCGTTGCTTGACATTTCATAAAATAGCCAGATTATTTAAAGCTGAAGTCTGCTACTTTGAGCAAACATGATCCAGAAAAGCATTTTTTTAAATGGTCACTATATTCGGACATTAGTGTGTGAGACAGATAATCTGTGAAGTGAATCGTGTTCTTCTGTGTCATCCTATAGTGCTCTTCAAGACTTCACAGCGCCGAAGGAAAACAACCAATCAGAGTCCAGGAGTCTATAAGCAGCTGTCAATCTCTGCTCGCAAACTCTGATTAAACTGTGACACCAGGCAGCGCTGATCAAATATGAAAGAAGATTCTGTTACTGTAGTGCATATTAAACATATTTTATTGTACTGTTTAGCTGTAAAATGAGAGGCCTTGTGGCCTGGCGACCATGTTGAAAATAGTCAAACCAAAACCAAGCACCGCCCACGGGCCGGAGCAAACTTTCTCTGCGCTGCCTAGTCTGACGGCTTGATCTGTTTGGCAGTTTTTGCAAACAGTCATTGACAAACACATTCTGACTCCCAGCTCATCAAATCCAACACTCCCAACCAACCATACCAACACGTGGTCAGTGCCTGTCGGCATTGGAGGCCGATGCATGGAGTAACCGCTTGCAATAATTCTGGACGAACCAGGGGCGGCGTGTCAAGATACGCTTGTTACATGCATAGTGTCCTTTCAAAATAAACTTCTGTTTTCACAGGAAGTTAGGTTTAGGCAACACAACCTCTTAGGTAGGGTTAAGAAACGGTTGCGGTTGACTTTAACTTTACGGCAACTCACCTGACTCACGACTGACGTGACTCATGATACTGACAAGTTACGTGGCTAACCACTGACGTGACAAAATAAGTCAACATTACTGACATCCATCCTCAGCAACCTCTCACACTATTAATTCTGCGTCACTGTTGAATAACACTGCCGGTGGGCGTGAGAACAGGTTGGATTGATAGCTGCCCAGAGACTCCTGTCGGGGCACAGCTGAATGCCATTAGTAGCATTAGGAGGATGCAGAGGAACATTCATTTTTTTCTATCTCATGCTTTACTGTCAAGATATAGTATTAGTTTCATAAAAATAGCTTTTTCCCATATTCATAAGTTACTGACCACAGCTTTAAAAGTGCTTTAGTCACCTGTGCAACAAACATTTGCTGTGATGAAAGATCTTGAACCTGCAGCTCAGGGAGTGAAATGCCAAGTCTGGGCTTCGTGGTAGCATCTATGCGTCCTGAGGCGCTGGTCAGGATAAAATGGGCTTTACTCAGCACCAATTTAATCCTACTAAGAGCTGCTGTCTCACAGCATTTCAATTCTTCACGGGAAAAGGCCACAGGAAAAGGTCGATATAGTCAGGGGAATGTTCTGCTGATTATTAAAATGGTTACCTTTAAATAGTTGTGATGATGGCGGCAAAAAAAGTTTAGATTTCTTTTTTTCAGCCTCACTTTTTGCTCGAGGCCAATATTTGTGTGAATTAAGCTGTTAAGCTACCTGACAGAGTGTGATTATAGAGGCTTGTTGAAACCTAATCGATCCAAAGCAGTGAGGGAAAAGCTGAAAATATATCATTTAATGATAAATGTTGGCATTTTGAATTTTGTATACCATTTTTCTTTACCAATTAGCTGTTATCTGGAAAGGCAGCCCCCAACCAGCGACTGGTTGATGGTAGACTCAACCTGGGTTATTAGTCACCCTCGCCTGCATTTCTGAATCATTTTCTCCCTGTGTGCACATAATTATACCTCATCTGGAGACAGAACCTGAATGTCTCTGTGGCAGTGATAAGAGGCTGATAAAAAGCTAAATGTATCTTTGGTGAGATTTAATCAATGCATTGATCAGTTGCTCATTATGAACACCTGAGATAAACAGCCAAAAGGAGTCAGCTCAAAGCGTCTAATCCACAGCAACCCTGCAAACAAAATCCCGAGTGGATTAGCGGGGTTTCATTAGATAGGCCATTAATATTTATAAATTAATTTCACACATTGTTTAACCTGAGATGGCAAAAAGGCTCTTTGTGAAATAATCATCGGAGCCCAGAAGGTTCATTAAGCCTCCCGACTAATCCACAAATCCACTCGCCTCCCCAGAACGCTCCAACCTGAACTGGCTTACTGCTAAATAATAGTGACACCTGGAGCACCGAGACATTTGTTGTCGTTGCCTCCCATCCAGCCCAACCTGCCACTGTCACCGGGGCTCATCTGATTGGGTAAAACTTTCCTGGGAGCCAATAAATGTTTTTGTTCTTCTATATTTTTTTCTAATCTAAATCTGGCCTATTTGAATGTGAGGAGGAGAAATGTGTCAATACTCCCTGTAACCCCCCAGTCAAATAAGATGCTTTTTCAACACAGTGGCCAGAAAACAACGTTGGCATTGTATGTTCTGCAAACCTCGGATATGTTGAATGTCGATGGTTCTGAACCAAAAATACATTTTAGAAATACCTTTCATATCAGCCTTGTATCACACATGCAGAAATACACAATGCCTCATGATTAATGTTGTGAAATGATTGGTTAGATTTAGGCAACAAAACTGCTTGTCTAAGATTAAAAAAAAAAAGTGAAAAAAATACTAATAGAATAGAATAATAACATAAAATAACAACATTAAAAACGTAACATCACAACCTAATGTAATAATGTAACATAACAACGTAATGTGACAACATAATGTAACAATGTAATGATACAATGTAACATAACGATGTAATGTAACAACGTAACAATGTAACATAACAATATAACATGTCAATGTCATGTAACAATTAGTGCTGTCAGGCGATTAAAAAAAATAATCTAATTAATTACAGGATTTGTAATTAATTAATCTAATTAATCACATTTTAATCTCATACCTGCTAAAAGCCCCCAAATAAAGATTTGAATTCTAGGACATTACAAAATTGTAGTGCATGATTAATCAATAGAATACACCAAGAAGAGAAGATTTGAAATCCACATTTTTATTGGTTAAGTGTGCTTTATAAATGAAATTCAAAAGAAAAAAGGTCAAGCACATCAGCAAACCAATTAGGCCAGGTGCATTTCTCAAAAATGCAATACAAATACAGTTAAATAAAATAAATAAAATTCAGAAATAAAATAAGGCTGAGTCTCAAATAGGCACATAAGCAGACTCTCAATCAAAATGAATACTAAAGCTGACTCAATACAGCAATTCAAAATGAATAGTATAACATGCCTCTAAATAAGGCAACATCAATAGCAAGATGCCAACAGCATTTCCTTTAAAAGGCTCAGCTAACGTTACAGGAACTGACAACAGACAACTCTATGTGTCCTTGAGCCAGTTGCTCAGACAAACAAGCTTGTTTACATTGTGTGAGTGTGAGGCTGCTCTCTTCTTTTCAATGATGTTACCTGCAGTGAAAAGAGTCTCTCACCTGGCCCAGACGTGGCAGCGGTAGCCAGGTAGGAGGAGAGGACAGCTGTTCATCAGCTCCTGGTGAGCTGCCACCACTCCAGTGGACACTCATGCATTCAATGCACGGCTCAGCTTTGTAGCGGACTAGAGGCCCCCGCTGCTCCTAGTCCGAGTCAGAGTCCGAGTGACAGGTCCGAGTGGGCTCGCCTCGCTCTCCTGTGTCGCGTCCATCTCTGTTGTCAGTCATCCTGCTTTTGACTAGTGGCGCAGGTACGAAGTGACGCCACTGCAGCCTACGGGTCACTCAATGGGCCAAATTTAAAATGACTGACTTGCCACTCTGATTAATTGCGTTAATTTTTATAGCGCGTTAATTTGCAGTGTAATTAATTAATCTAATTAATGCGTTAAACTGACAGCCCTAGTAACAATGTAACTGCTCTTCATCAATAGAACGAGTTGCCAGTTGTCATGTAAATTGTAGATATTCAAACTTCAAATGTTTTCTAAGCCCTTTATGGACTTCTGGTCTATGCTGACTTCAGTTTGTTTTGAGGTGAGCTTGTTTTATCAGTTAGTCTGATCTGACAGTTAGGTGGAGTGCACTGAGTAGTCAGGAAGGCATCAACGAAACAACCCCATTGTGAGTGGATATGTTTGTACAATACACTATTATGCAAATATAAAATATTAACGCCAAATATTGTTTTGACAGGACTATAAATCCTTTACTCTTTTGTCACTAGTGAATTCTGACATGCTGTACAATGCATGACGAGCAATGTCAAACCTAATGTGGAGGGTTTGCATTTTTCAGTAACGCTGCTATGTGTGGCAGGATGCAAAAGGTTACAGATTTCACTGCTGAGTCTTGGAGGATTTATATTTATCCCCTCAGAGGCAAATCTATCTAATATGGCAGTTTAATCCTCTTAGAGACGTATTAACTGTGATCAAAGAAGGGACTTCAGCATTCAAAGTTTCTCCGCCACCATCTAGCTCCTTCACTCTCAACAGAAACCCCACCAGCTGATTGTTTTATCCCTCCCAGTTTACTTTGGAAAGTAACCTGGAAGGAACATTTCATACATTTCTGAACATCAATTTGTATGTAATGTTTTCTCGATGGTTGTGCAACAATTATATTTTACACAGATGTGTACACAAGCCAAATACTATTATTTCTCACTGTGCAGAAATGATACTAAACCCCCTTTTTTCCATTTAGCAAGATACATTGATGGAGTCATCAAGCAGGATATTGTGTTCAGGACCTCTGGCTGGATCTTCGGTGTATGAAGACAATTAGAGGGCTAATTTTACAGGCTCTTTATTCTAGCACTCAGTTGGGACTTACAGCAAAGCCTGCAGCCTTGGAAGCTGATTGTAGAGAGGAAAAAACTGGGCTGGATATTTAGGGTGTTTTAATTGGGACTACAGAACACAGCAGGGGGTGGAGACATTAATGATTTAGTCTGATATCCTGCACAGAAGCCTAATCTTTAAAAACAGATCTCTCAGATGTTTGGAGGTTCAAGCCACATTCTCTTTTCTGGAAGTTCGTCACACCAACTTTTTCACAGTGGATACAGATAATGAGTTAATCCTAATCTGCTTGCTCTAATTTGAAGCAGCACGATAGTAATATGCCAAAATGTAGAGGTCCAACCCGTTCTCACTCCCACCTCATCAAATACTGCCGTTTGGTAAGTGCCCCTCAGAAACCAACGCATAAAGGCGGGGTGACGAACCGGGCTTTCAGCTAACTCCAATATAAACCCATCCGTGGGGTTATTTTGCGGTCGGAGCAGTGATGTAGTAGTAAGAGCGTGAGAGTCCTCTAAAGGTGGACGGGAGGGGTCAAACAAACAAACTGATTTTGTCACGTCAGTCTTTAGTTACGTGACTCCTTGGTACAATCAGTCCTGTGAGTCACGAGTCGCTAGTCAGTGATGTTAAGTAGTCGTGTTGCCTGAACCTAACTTCCTGTGAAAACAGAGGTTTATTTTGAAAGGACACTATGCATGTAACAAGCATACACTGATGCTGTCACTGGTCCAAAAGTAACACAAAAAGGGTACCTCTGTGTTGGTCTTTAATCTCTTTAGTCACGTGACTTGTCCAACAGTGGTTGCCTAAAGTTTCTGCGAAAACAGAAGTTTATTATGAAAGGTCACTGTGCACGTATCACACGTATATTGACACGCCGTGTGGTCTCCGATGCAGAGGGGCACTGACCAAGTGTTGGTAATCCTGGAAGTTATATGCAGTATGTTTGTGGACCGACCAGCAGACCAGCAGAGGTGAAAACACACACTTCAGCTGCCTGAAGGTGTGTCTAAAGAATCACGGGGGAGGATATAAAATGAAGAGAAAAGTGACTTCTTCTCTTCTTCGGTTGTATATACTGTAAACCAGGATGCATTCTGCCACTGACCACCAGGTAAGAGAGGTTTTTCCCCTCCAGGTCAGACTTGTCGTACAGAAGAAATGTGTTTACTCTAAACTCTGTCTTTGGCTCACTTATTTCATCCCCTTGACTGACTACACCCTCAAGCAACACCAGGCACAACGGCGGGAACAA
Organism: Pterois miles; assembly: GCA_947000775.1. NCBI lineage: Eukaryota > Metazoa > Chordata > Actinopteri > Perciformes > Scorpaenidae > Pterois > Pterois miles. The sequence goes on from CAMQGK010000229.1 coordinate 1,631,895, forward strand.
AACTTACCTGCACACAGAAGAAGGAGTGTGGTGAAGGTCTTTTTGCCTTGATTTATCATGATATACGTTCATCGTTGTTAGTGGGTGACTACGATTCATATGTACTATCACAGCACTTATATCCAGTCAAAGTTCATGTATTTTAAACATTTAAAGTCAAACACACATTCAACAAAACTGCACCCCAATAATTCTCATTTATCTCTATGTGGTAATGAATGATAGAGTCCCTGCATGGGTTGGTTGGCAGTAATGATATGACAAAAGCGTAACTATCACTGTGTTTAAGTAGCTTTATTTGACTAGTTGCCAGTTATGCAACTGCCTCTGGTGAGTAATGGCAATGAGGTAAGTAGACATATTAAGTACAGGTCACAAACTACTTTCTGAAAAACACCCTGAAGCCAATCAGGGGTCGGTGTCGTCCAGTATGTGTTCCACATTACAAAGAGCAATCAAATCATAATCAGCTGCCCTGGACCTGATTTGTTAAACTAATGCAGATGTTTAGAAAGTCCTCCGAACACATTCAGCACCAGTGCTCTTGATATGTGACGCCTAACAGAAAGAGGGAAAACTGTGAGAGGCATGTAATGACGGAAAGATGGCAGGAAATAAGGATGAACAATAAAAAAAAACAGGAGAAATAAAAAATGACAGAGAAAAATAAAGTCAGGTAAATAAGGACGAGGGGAAAAATGCAAAGACAGAAAAAAATGGATGATTTTGATGAATCATAAACTATAGTTATAAGAAATATGTATGAAATATGTAAATCCTAGTACACAAGTACACAACTTTAATTTTCTTCAGTCAAGGATTCAAGGATTTATTATTATCATCATATAATGGCACGATATTATAGGCGCCTTTAATATAGACTCTAATGTAAACAGTTAACTGAGGTAGGGTTAGGAAACGGTCGTGGTTGACATTAACTTCACTGACTAGACACTCACGTGACTTGCAGGACTTCAGTCATGTGACCGACGGGTCACATGACTGAAGTCTGATATGACAAAATAAGTCAACGTTACTTTTAGTTTTACACAGGACACAAACTCTGGTCTCCTGGTTGAAGGTCTTGAGTTGGTTTGACCCCTCCATCAACCCTCCCGCCTCCCCTCCACCACCCCTCCCGCCTCCCCTCCACCAACCCTCCACCAACCCTCCACCACCCCACCACCAACCCTCCACCTCCCCCCCACCAACCCTCCCGCCTCCCCTCCACCAACCCTCCACCTCCCCACCACCAACCCACCACCAACCCTCCCGCCTCCCCACCACCAACCCTCCACCACCCCTCCACCCCCCCCCACCAACCCTCCCACCTCCCCTCCACCAACCCTCCACCTCCCCACCACCACCCCTCCACCAACCCTCCACCTCCCCACCACCACCCCTCCACCAACACACCACCAACCCTCCACCAACCCTCCACCACCCCTCCACCTAACATCAGTATAGTATCTGTTTTAAATGCTAGAGTAAAAAGAAATCTTTGGTTGTTGTGGCAATGACAGTAGGTCATCAGTCTTCATCTGACATAAACAGGCCGTGTGACTATATTACAACATTTCATTGATGCAAACAGTAAAAGCTTGTGCCTCACTGTTACACACATGCCAGCATGCATAATTAATGAATGGACCTCTTTGTTGGTTATCGTCAGACTCCAAGGACTGTAGCAGAAGGCCATATCTGTTGCAGAGGACTTTCATCCAAAGTGTGTTGGTGCACTTGATGGAAAGCACATTTACATTCAGACACTTGTATGCAGATCTTGGGAAACATTTGGGAATTACAGGGGCTGCATTTCCATCATCTCGACCGCCGATGGTGGTTCCTGCTTGCCACCATGGGCGCCCAGGGGAGGGCGTCAAGTGCTGGACTCTCTCCAACTTGAAGAAAGAGGAGCCTCAGAGGGGACTCTTGAACTTCCTTTTCCCCCAGCTTCAGGTCCAATCAGGTACAGCGACAGATGTATGGTTTGAAATTAGCACTCCCACCGAAGAAAAACACGCACTTGAAAGACTCCGTAGCTGAGACAATCCAGGCAAGTCTACATTAAGACTGGAGAGCCAGTCAGTCAGGTTCTCAGGTCCATTTCGCTCCACATTTATCCTCCTTTCATTTTATTGTGCAATCACCAGAAGTGAAAGTCTTTGCCAGAGCTTCTGTGGTGACTGACATTGTGTCTTGACAATATCATTTGTTTAATGTCAGTATTTTAATTTACATTGAAAAACGAGAGTAACAAAGCTGAGGGGACCTTTCTTTAATCTCACTTTTGAGGGCATCGAATTGCCAACAAAATGCCAAGGGTCCAGCAGGGAGATGGAGCTCATGAATTTTTCATGTATTCCCTAATGTCAGACATTCTCACTGGTGGAGACACTCGATCTTCACTGTTTAAGAAAATGCTGTGATTCATTTTTCAGCATTGAAGACTTTTCACTGTAACACGAACCAACTCTTTGAAGCCACTCAGCTGTAAAATAACATATAATGCTCTTCCTGTAGATATGGAAATCTGGAGTATACGTTTGTCTTCCCCAATGAATATGAGGAGGTGAAAAGAAAAGGTGACGTATAATTGCTTTAAACTTAATGGTCAATGACACATTGTTGAGCGTATTAGATGGCTTCGATATGCTAGTGTGTGTGTTTTTAAAGTTTGGAAAGATATTTAAACAGGACCTATTATGCTTTTGTGCTTTTCCTCTTTCCTTTAGTATGTTATATAATTTTGTGGACGTAAAAGGTCCAAAGCCCAGTTACACTGCTGCTGAACTGCCTGAAATGCCTCATTTGATGTACCACCTTTTCTTCTGTTACGTGGTGATGTCACCAAGTAACACATTTTCATAATACCTGCCTAGCAGCTAGTTTGACACGCCCTCAACCGAAGCTAGTTAGAGCGGAGCTGGAGCGGAGTCTGAAGAGTTTGGTTCAGCTGACCAATCAGAGCAGACTGAGCTCAAACAGAGCGTTTCAGATGTTGAGGATAAAAACAGGAGCTGCAGCACAGCTGGTATGAGAAAAATAAAGCAATTTTAGAGAGACAGTGTGTGAACATGTAGTCGAAAACCCCAAATACAAGGACTCTCTGCTCTCAGAGAACAAGTCTGTCCCCAGAGTGACAAAGAAGTCAGCAGGTCAAAGAGCCTTCGTAGAGCCCCTTTCCTCTGGAATAACCTCCCGAAAGACATCAGACAGTCTGATTCTGTGAAGGTCTTTAAATCCAGACTCAAAACCCTTGTTTTTGCCCTAACTTTCAATTAGCCGGTGGGTCGGTCTCTGTCACAATGTATAATTTAAACCTAGTAGTCCTGCCAATGAGAGTAATGTTATTTCTAAGCCACTGCCTCTCAATAACCCTCTGTTATTTATGTCCTACAAGCACTGCTGTGTGCCTCTCTCTCTCTCTCTCTCTCTCTCTAGCTCTATCACTCACCCCCCTTTAGTGTGGAGAGGAGGTCTTGTTGCTCTGGCTTTATCTGGTGTGGAGAGGAGGTCTTGTTGCTCTGGCTTTATCTGGTTGCTCTGGCTCTATCTGGTGTGGAGAGGAGGTCTTGTTGCTCTGGCTCTATCTGGTGTGGAGAGGAGGTCTTGTTGCTCTGGCTCTATCTGGTGTGGAGAGGAGGTCTTGTTGCTCTGGCTCTATCTGGTGTGGAGAGGAGGTCTTGTTGCTCTGGCTCTGTCTGGTGTGGAGAGGAGGTCTTGTTGCTCTAGCTCTGTCTGGTGTGGAGAGGAGGTCTTGTTGCTCTGGCTTTATCTGGTGTGGAGAGGAGGTCTTGTTGCTCTGGCTCTATCTGGTGTGGAGAGGAGGTCTTGTTGCTCTGGCTCTATCTGGTGTGGAGAGGAGGTCTTGTTGCTCTGGCTCTATCTGGTGTGGAGAGGAGGTCTTGTTGCTCTAGCTCTATCTGGTGTGGAGAGGAGGTCTTGTTGCTCTAGCTCTATCTGGTGTGGAGAGGAGGTCTTGTTGCTCTAGCTCTATCTGGTGTGGAGAGGAGGTCTTGTTGCTCTAGCTCTGTCTGGTGTGGAGAGGAGGTCTTGTTGCTCAAGCTCTGTCTGGTGTGGAGAGGAGGTCTTGTTGCTCTAGCTCTATCTGGTGTGGAGAGGAGGTCTTGTTGCTCTAGCTCTGTCTGGTGTGGAGAGGAGGTCTTGTTGCTCTGGCTCTATCTGGTGTGGAGAGGAGGTCTTGTTGCTCTAGCTCTGTCTGGTGTGGAGAGGAGGTCTTGTTGCTCTAGCTCTATCTGGTGTGGAGAGGAGGTCTTGTTGCTCTGGCTCTATCTGGTGTGGAGAGGAGGTCTTGTTGCTCTAGCTCTGTCTGGTGTGGAGAGGAGGTCTTGTTGCTCTAGCTCTGTCTGATGTGGAGAGGAGGTCTTGTTGCTCTAGCTCTATCTGATGTGGAGAGGAGGTCTTGTTGCTCTAGCTCTGTCTGATGTGGAGAGGAGGTCTTGTTGCTCTAGCTCTGTCTGGTGTGGAGAGGAGGTCTTGTTGCTCTGGCTCTATCTGGTGTGGAGAGGAGGTCTTGTTGCTCTGGCTCTATCTGGTGTGGAGAGGAGGTCTTGTTGCTCTGGCTCTATCTGGTGTGGAGAGGAGGTCTTTGTGATTTTGGGCTATACAAATAAAACTGACTTGACGTGACGAGTATGCATGTGAAAATAAGCATATAATGTTCTCTATAAAAATAATGAAAAGGTGTGCCCACGTTCCTGGACAATGCCAGTTGCGTATTCCTTTATGAGTGTATATAAAGCATAGTCCATGTTGTATACATTATTGTGTAGAACAGTGAGTGAAAAATGTTCTCTAGACACAAAACAAGTGTGCATCAGTTGATATGAACCGAACTTGATTATGATCAAGATTCAGACTTTATTGGAACCATCAATCATGTGCAGTTGATAGGAAACTGTCCTGATGCATCGCTGACACAAAAGCAGGACAGAAAGATGCAGAACCCAACACTGACAGTGATGAACTGTCTAATTCCACTTTGTGTATCCACTTATTTATGAATCCTATTGGTCTGATGAAACTTTTAGTTTAGTGTGTCTCAGAGTCAAAGAGTAAAAACAGTTTTTTTCCCATGTTATACCGTTGACTCACCACAATTATCTACCCATTCTGTGCAATATCTATACTTTTTCTATAGATAATAAGTCTGGGTCCAATTTTTCATATATAATCTTGCATCTTACAGTTCAGAAGATTTCTGAAGATTTTGTTTCCTATTTTATAGGTATTTTATTCCTGCATATTTGTTTATATTTTTCATATATTTTTCTGCACACTTGGGTGTATTTTTATTTTTGTATTGGCTGCTGTAACAACTGAATTTCCCCACTGTGGGATTAATAAGGACGATTCTATTCTATTCTATTCTATTCTATTCTATTCTCTAGTGAATCACTGGGTGTGGCGCTGCCATAACTCCTGCCCATTGCTATATAACCCATGTGAGGCTATTACATTGGCGGACCATAAATTCATAAGAGTACAGCGTGTTCTCCAGTGAGTTTTAGTAATGATTAGATTATTTATGTGTGTGGAAAGGATCCTTTTACAGAACATTCAGAATCCAAAACCACAGAAATATTCACTGTAAAGTTGGACACCTGCAGCTCAGAGCAAGTGTATAGAAAATATAATTATCTATTATTTATTCCTGCAGCCTCAAAGAGGAATATATTGTCTTCTGGAGATTACCTCTCGTCTGTGCTCTCTCCAGGTAATGACAGCGATTCATCACTGAAAGCACAAGGGAGAGGAACAATGAATTATTGAGCTTTTCGTTTGCACAGATTTCCATCCCATGTGTATTTTTTGAGTTGGTATCATCAAAATAAAGGTGTAGTTTATGTCTATAATGTGAAGCGCTTATTAGTCTTGTATGCACAGCAGATTTCTGTATTTCTAAACAAGACGCAAATGTCATTTTATCTACTATATCTATACATGTGTTTTTATCTTTCTGTCAGCTCTAATATTGCTTTGCTTTCTCCAAGGAAATTTCCAAAAACAGGTTCCCATCGTTGTTCTCTCAGACCTAATTCCACTTTGGCTTCGATGTTAGATATTAGATCTATTTTTGGACTTATTTTTCCCGTTTCCTGGCAGGGTTTTCTTGCCGGCATTAGAGACCATGTTCTGCGGTTTGTTTATCCAGCCCAACTTGTTGAGTTGTATCAGGGGTATACAACATCCTTGGACCATCAGCTGAAATCATTTTCCTGTTTGATAAATGAGCCTTTCCGCTGTCGCTGCTCCTCTCTGAGAGTAGGGTTTTTTTTTTTTTTTGAAGTCCAGACTCATACAGGGTGTATATGTGATCAGCTGGTTACCCTAACCCTAACCCATGTATCAATATCAGGTCATTAAAAGAAGCTCATGTGAAAGTTCAGTGAGGAAGACTCTGGTTATCCTCTCATTCAGTCACATTTATCTCTGGGTCTCTCTCATTGGCTCCCACTATGTCAGCTGATTGTGGGTGCTTCACTCTCTGTGACCAATCAGATCTTGCTATATCTCCCTAAACCAATCACATCGTTGCTGTCCTCTCTGCTGCTGTCAGGTGTCATTGCAGCATGAACCGATGCGACCCTCCACCTCCTCCACCAGGTCTTCATCAGATCCCTTCACTACCTCCATCACCAGAGTCTGGACCCGGGTCACGTCGGGTCGAAATCACTGAAGACTTTTCACTGTTCATAACCTTCATAGCCTTGTGAAATAAATTATCATTCACTCAGTATGAGTGTCTCCTGATTGAAATGGGGGTTATAACTGCTTATAAGCCTCACAGGTGTGGATCAGAAGAGGCCTGCTACACCAACACGTTCTCATCCCAACTCGTCACACCCTGAAGCTTTGTCATCACTTTATTTTTGGCATCAAAACTACTATATTTACTTTTGCTGTCACTTTAGAATGAGTCGACAAAACCACTACAGTAAGGAAATATGGTTTAAAACTACTACATTTGTACAGTAAAATGACACTGACTGGTTGTGAACACAAGACGGCTGATTATAACGTGATGCAGCGGTCTCCTGGATGAAAGTCAGGCTGCACCCACTAGTCATTGAATCACATGGGTGATCACTGAAAGAAGGTATAAAAGAGGACAACAGCAACCTCTAGCAACCATGGTAATTATGACAGGAGCAAAAGCAGAAGTCTGGCGCTGTAATATAGACAGCATGAAAACACAGTATGTTCACCCAGTAGACTGTGTGAAACCAACAGCAGACAGTTGTCTTTATGTTCAGAGCCTTAAGTTTCAAACATAAGCTGGTATCTTTTCCCCAAACTTAACTAAGTGGTTTTGTTGCCTAAACCTAAAGTCTTGTTTTTGTTCAAAATGTAATGCTGCATGCAGCTTCCTTTAGCTTTGCTTTCACTTTTATATCATAGTAGGTTCAGTTTTGCCCATCTGTTCCACTTATTTGAGGCATTTAACAACTGATAACGTACATTTGATGAGCTGATATCAGTCGGATCAGGTGATGCTTCAGTACAGCTGCATTTCTAGTGACGGTTGTGAGTTTTGTTGTGTCCACGTCAGAGATGTGTAAATTCAACACTCTGGTATGGTTTCAGGCTGCCAGTCATCTTTTTTGTGATGCTCACAAATACCTGACAATAATCCAAAAGACAATGCTTATCGCCGGACTGCTGTACTGATATACATATCTTACACGCTGCTCCTCTTATGTCCATCTTCAGCACATACTCAGCCCAAAGTCTCATAGCTGACAATGGATCCCAAAGAAAAAAAAAAGTGCTTTCATTCCAGTCTTTTCTCCTGCTGGTGACCGCCATGGCCCACGCCATTGTAGTGGCCTGTCAACCTTTATATGTCAGCGGGACCCTTAGTGTGAAATGCTGAAAAATAACAAGGCTGACATCTCCCAGTTTGACTTCCTTCAGCTCCACCATTACCTCGGCAAGTCATAAATGAAGGTCACTGCGAGCAGTCACCACATCTAACATTCACATGGAGATTTGGACGAGGGCTGTAATCTTGGTGTACAGGGGAAGCGCTATTTCATGAATTCATCCTGCAGCTTGCATCATGCTTCTGCATTAGATATCTGCAGAATCCCATTCAGATGACATGTCCCTCCCTTCCCCCAAATAAAGGTGGAAAAAGAAAAGAGCACTCACCCGGAGGAGCTGATAAAATTAGTAATTTTGTTGGATATAAGGCCATTTTCATTGGACCTTTAACTTGCACGGTTATTACTTTCAATAAGCCCACTCATCTGCTCAGCTCAGGCTGGAAATCCTCACCTGCTATCCTCTTCACTTTAGACTTATATTCATAAAGGAGCTGGCCGCCATTGTTATGAAATGGAACCATTTCATATTACTACGTTCCATTACTGGGTCTCCTCTCTATTACGACTCCCACCTGTCCTGCCGGGAAACTCATTTATTTTTGACAGAGCGGGGAGAATGGAAGTCTGCAGTCTTACAGAAATGAGCTCTTTTTAGTAGCAGACTGAGGATCTCCCATCCATAGAGACTGCTCCTCTTCAAATAGTTTTTCTTCTTAGTTACTGACTCATATCACACCATATGTGGAGCCAATTCTGACAATGAATCTGCTCTTCTGTATTTTTATGGAGTCTTTTTAACATTTTCACCTTCTCTCTTGCTATCACTACTTCCTTTGGCTTGTATTTTGTTAAGTGAAATAATTAAATTAAGTTTCAATTAAAACATTTCCCCTGTGTTAATTGCTATGATACATAGAAGACGAGATAAGCTCTTTAATTAATTGGTAAGTTATTGGCCGTTTATAATGTTAATTAAAAGGGCCAACCTACTATTTTCTAATTTAATTGCATATCTAATAATCAAAGTAGTAACACTATTTTGATGTGACTAGTTTCTCCATTTCTATTAAACTTAAAGAAGCATTTCAGAAATACTTCAAATATCTCGTTTTATATGAATGAAGGGCAGATAATTGAGGGCGTAAGGGCACGAGCTTTGTGACATTATGGCTGATGCATTATGGGTAAATAGCATCCTTGGACTGTCGGCTTGCCCCACATTATGTTTTTTTCAGTTGATTAATGAACAGACACACTGTCACCGACACTAAAGTCATATTTGTTCTTTATAATCCAAGCCTGGACCTTTGGGAAGCTTACTAATAAAATAATGTATTTGTATATAAGCTGGAATTGCTCCACCCAAATGTGTCCCAGTTTACCGAAGACACCCAGACATCTCTTGAGTTCACAGACAACCATTGTTACTGAAAGATGGCACCATCGTGACTTGTCGCTGGCCATGTTTCAAGATAAGTAGAGGAGTCTGACTTCCCCAGACTCCCCGTCAGAGGATAAATCCCCGGTGGCTGTGGGCTTTGGCTTCTGTTTTCAGCTTGTTTTGTCTCCAGCTGACTGTGATGGAGCTCCGGGGGGAAACGTCTCCCCGGGGAACGTGGTAGACAGGGTGGAAGGCAGCGGGAGGTGGATTGACGAGTTTTCAGGAGCTGGACTAGACTGTTGTGGGTAGAGTCAGACAACAGGCCAGTTTAGAGTTTGGTCGTTTGGTTTTATTATTGTGTTTCTTCCCTTGGCTCTCTGATATCAGTTTAATGTACCAACAGTATACAGTAGTTTCTACGACTGTCTTTATTTCTCTCTTGAAATGTCTTAATGAAGTTACTCTGCTGCCTAACTGCAGCATGTTGAGTTCAGGATGGGAACAAACCCAACAACTTCTTTAAGATGTGGACAGTATTCAGAAAGCAGCGTACCGAGGTTTGCACCCTGACACACATGCAATAACATCAGCTCTATAATAATAATATTAATAATATTAATAATAATAATAATCTTTATATGTATAGCACCTTTCTAAACATAGTTACAAAGTGTTTGCACAAATAAAATACAATACAGACTAAATGACAACCACAATTAACAAACAAAACATCGAGACAAAATAATGAGAACACTATAGACAATATGTAACAGAGACAGCACATGAAGCTAAACAGGACAATAAAGGTGTGGAGAAGGTGCACCACGCTGTTGCCTCATGGGGTTAAAAAAAGCCTTTTTTATAGAAATGGGTTTTTAAGAGATTTAAAATTGGTGAATGCTGAAGCGAGGTCCTCTGGGAGGCTGTTCCAGAGTGTAGGGCCCCGTCTCTTTTAGTCACCAACCTGGACCTGGTTCAGGTCAGGTTCAGGTTAGAAGGAGGCACGAAGGGAGGAAGGAGCTCAGTGAGGTAGCTCGCTGTTAAACCACGCAGAGCTTTAAAAGTTAACAGTAAAAAGAGTAAAGAACGCCACTGAAGGCTTTTCTCGATTGAAAGGATGCTTTTGCTCTCCTCCCGGCAAGAGTTTGATTGACAGATGGTTCATCAATGTAATGATTTATGTACATAGACATACATTTCACAGTTTTTCATGATGGTCAGCACAAAATCAATTTGTATGTAATCCATGTAATACAGGAGGTATAAAGAACGACAAATGCTGCGCAGGACGGGTGGGTCAAAAAACACAAGACTTTTGCCAAAGTTGATGTTTTTGTCACGTAACTTCCATACTTAATTATTCTAACCCAAACCACCATCATCTAAACCTAACTAAGTAGCTTTGCTGCCTAAGCCCTGGACCAGACCGGCCACATGACGAGCATGTGGCGGCTGCGCGGCTTCACGGCAGCGCGATTCACTGCGGCGCGATTCACGCGTCCGATGTTCACATCAGCTGCATGTTATCTGTGTTTCTGCTGCTGCTGCACAGACTTTGACTCTCATAATTACCATTTCATGTCATGATATCCTGCGCATATTTCAGAATAAAAGCCTTGTGTTAATAAATGAAGGAATTTTGCCCACAGAAAAAAAAATGCTTGAGGGGTTTTATTTTGAAATGAAAACATAAAGTGTTGATTTAAAAATAGATCTTTACTTTTTCATGTCCACAGATATAGACATTGAAGGTGTAGTAATGTTGCTGATATGATGTCGATATACAGTCAGACGATCACCTTCACTGTCTGTTGCTGCCTTGAAACGCGCAGCTCACGTTAAAACTAAACCGAAACCTTGAATCTCTAGAAGACAGGCAGCTAAGACGTGCATCTAAACGACAGGTAACGCAGCCGCCACGCACTCCTACCGTAAGCCTAACCAAGCCAGTCTATTCTTAAACCTAATCTAGTAGTTTTATTTTGAAAAGACTGGGGCGGAAATTGACACACATGCCACATGTTGAATGTCACAAAAAAAGGGAAATTAATGTATAAACTCAAATCAGATAGATTAAGTTTTGTGTGTGTTGTATCAGCTCAGCTGCTGTTTCCTGTCTTTACTTTAATGTACTTCCCGAGTCGTGACTTGGAGTCACATCCACCTACACCGAGTTTTAAGGATTCCATCAACATGCGCCAATTAATGCTGAACGCAGCCTGCTGAAACAATCAGTGAAATAAAGTTATGGCCATTAGGGCTTGTTGATCCATGAGCGCTTACGTTCTCATTACTGCCGTCTATTCATCCTTGTGACAGCTGTGGAGGCTGTTTACTGACCTGTGATCTGTTACAGACGGGAAACAACTGCTGCCATTAAATCAGTTGTGGACAAACACACTAATTGTCTTTACCTTCCTCTGAGATATACTGTACGTCTGCTTTGCTCTGGTTTTCTTACGTTTTGGCCCATTTTGTTTACCAGAAAATGACAAAGAGCTCCTTAGACAGTCAGTGGAGCAGAGAAAGAGAACAGCAAGAGCAATATTATAATCTAATAATAATCAGAAAAATCTGTGTTCAGACCGAAGCTTTGAAAAGGACTTTTCTCTTTAGCTGTCACAGATTGGTGAGTTACAGAGACACAATGCTTCGTGAAGTATGAGCGTTTCCTTTTTTAGTGCGTCACAGCAGACGGCGTTTTGAACATAAGGGGCAGAGGTTGAGAGATCGAGCTTTTAGAGTAATGTCTTTCTCCGCTTGGTCCTATTCAAAACAAAACTCCAGTCAAGTCAAGCGCTGAACAAAACACAGATATGACTCACGGTACGTCACAGTTGGTGCTGTTTAATTTTTCGGTCCTTTTGTGTTACTCTCTTGCTTGGCGAATTGTGTTTCCCTCCTCCAAGCTGCCTTCCAGTTCGTCCCTTCATCTGTCTACATGTGAACAGTGGAAAGGATTTAAAGCATGTGCCGATAAATCGTAATCTCTGCAACAGCACCCTGAGCTAAAAAACAAGAATCAAGTGTGAAATAATGAGTCATTTCCCTATAGGAGAGGTGTCACTCCAGTCAAACAAAGCAGTGACTAATGTCAGCTCCCTTTCTGATGACTGATGATTTCAATTGACTCTCAGCTCTGTATAATTTTAAATCAACTTTTTTGTCTGTGTTGTATTCAGTGTTTGATTCCTGAAAACACACAGATGGGCAAATTCGCTTTTTCACTCTGAAGCAAAGTATTCCACCTACGGAGGTTCATCAATACATCCCACTCACTATAGTATAAGAGCTGGACAGTGTTTTCCTCCCATGTTCCTCCTACGTGGAGCTGAATGAGCGCTGTACTGTACTGTTCTGTGCTGTGCTGTACTGTGCTGTGCTGTGCTGTGCTGTGCTGTGCTGTGCTGTACTGTACTGTGCTGTGCTGTGCTGTGCTGTACTGTACTGTACTGTGCTGTGCTGTGCTGTACTGTACTGTACTGTACTGTACTGTGTTTGTTGCCGGTGTGGGTTCAGCATGCAGAGCTGGGGACAACATTAGCATGGAGTTAACAGCCACCACCTCCATTTTATCTCTCCTTTCTCATTTTTTTCAAATTACTCTATAAACATTTTGCTTGACACATTCAGAAAGGGTTAACTTTATAAAACTATTGTATGTCCTTTATATCAATAAAAAGTTTCCTGAGCATTCCCCAGGTGTCATTGATTCAACTTTACTTTCTCTCATCCAAAACTCACACCAACAAAGATATCTTTTCCCTTTAGGGCTCTTTTACAAGCCAACATTTTAATCAAGTTAAGGGTATTTGTGAACGCAGTAATCCGAGACCACGTGTGAGAGGTGGTCTTGGACCATTTCCAAGCGAGCCAAGATGCAGGCTGCCTGTGAGGGCGTTTGTTGGGATGAGATGTTCACAGGTAAACAGAAAGTTAACACGAGTGGGAGAGCACCGACCTGGACGTCTGCAGGTCTACGTGACATCTGGGCCGAAGAGAACGCACAGATTACGCTCAATAAAATCCACAAAAATAGCAAAGAAAGTCTGTAAAGTCATAAACAGGAGGAGAGGGGATTATCAGTAGATTAGTGTCGAGTCAAAGAGAACAAAGTTTTACAGCAGTATCTCAAAGTCTTTGTCTTCCTGCGCAGCAGTGGCAGCTCTCCAGATGAAGAACATAAAATCAGCAGATTACTTTTCTTATTGTCTGTTTTAATTTGAGCACTGCAAAACCAAAACAAAAAATACATGTTGACATTTTATTTATTTTTAAAAAAAATTGTTTTCATGTTTGTACATTCAGTTTACAATAAGAGGAAAAAACTCTGTTATTTGCCTTTAAAACATTTAGTTTTAACATGGATGGCAGCTCTTCAGTATGAAGAGTATCATATTGATAACACCGATTGGCGGCCCTGTATTACTTATGGTTTTGGATCCAAAACTAATTTTGTGGTATTTTGTGCCTTTCCGTCACATTGGAGGTTAGATCCAGCTTAGCTTAGCATTAACGCCCTCTGTTTGCTCCTCTCGTCTCGCTCTCTCATCCACAATAGAAATGTTCACTCTTTACCAGCCATGACATCCACCTTTACATGGCCGTCACACCCACATGCGTCCGAGAGCTTCTTAGCTAACAAAGGACACACACACTCTCACAACACATCTGTATAAATACGCTCCTGGTCCCAAATGTACTTCTAGGTTGTACATAACAGTTCCCATCTAATTTGTCCTTGAACTGCACTGGAAGCATTGTCTCCCCGAGAAATAAGTAGCAGTCCCTCTGACAGCAATTACCCGATGAGTCTGGTCCCTGGATGACCACACGCTGTACCTCCTGTCATCATTATCAGGGCAGCGGAGTCCACAGCCACCTGCTCTCACCACGAGACCTGCAAGGTTAAGGTCTTATCTTACCCACACTGAACCCTTATTACTTTTCTTATTACATTTTTTTATGATTTGGGTCTTATTTTTGTGGTTTCGGCCGTTATTTCTATCAGCTATAATAACACTGCACTCACCAGAAGCAGTAGAAATCACCCATTGCACAGGAAAATGTAACAGTGAAGTTGGTGGTTTCAGTGGACAGTTAAGGCAATTAATTTAACATTTGCTTTTGTTTTATCTTCCAAACAAGTTCAGCGTAGACCCTTGTTCTTCTAAAACCACATTATTTTAATAGTAAAAGGGTGGACCAGCTGTTTTTATTTTGCCAGCCTTTGAAATGCAATGTGATCAATTTCATGGGGTTAACAGACCCGCATGTGGGAATAATGTACATCCATACATTTTTTAAAGCAGGCCAGTGTACATCTGTCACTCTTTACAAAAATCAATTCACACCCTCAGGCTGCAATTTCCACATCAGCAGTGTCAGCCAATGTTCCCCCACCGCCCAACAGCCACTCATAGACCAGTTATTGGATTACACTGCAAGGCAATGGCATCATGTGTGAAGAGCACATGGCCCACGCTGAGCAGTGGGATCACAAATACTTTTATTTAGAGAGCGTCCTTGGTTTCCCAGGGCGACTTTCTTCAGCTCGGGAAGCAGAGCTATGGTTAAGGCTTAGCTTTGTTCAGGCAGTTAAAGTACTTGGTTACGGCTAGCAGTGGTTAGTGGTTAGTGGCTGGAGTTAGCGTGGGTTTTCTCCGGGTTCTCCGGCTTCCTCCCGCAGTCCAAAGACATACAGACTAATTGTTAATTGGTGACTCTAAATTGCCTGTAGGTGTGAACGTGAGTGTGATGTGCCCTGGCGACCTGTCCAGGTGAACCCCGACTTCGCCCAATGCCAGCCTAACGGGATAAGCTGTTGCAGATGGATGGTCACGGCGAGGGAATAATCAAGGTCATTGTTAAAAGAAACCATGGGAATTTACTGCTCCAGCAATTTCAACACAACCTGAAATCACACCAAAGCAAGTAATAGAACCACGTAGTTTAGGAAAACACATAATGGTCGACCTTAATGAGTATATTAAACTGAGTAAAATACGTATGGAAACAATGAACAAAATACGCAACAGAACTGTGTTGTTAGTTACAATCATAGCTTCAGGAGCATTACTACCCCCTTCCGGGCCAGGGTTGGGGTAGCCCTTTGCATTATAACCTGGGAAAACCAAGATGGATTGCAGTTGGATTTGTGTTCCTGCCAACGGAAAGACATGTATGTATATGGCTAGCTGTAAATTAAAGTTTATTTACCATCTAAAATCAGGGCCACATGCACACAACTTGGTGGTTCTGTAACAACTTCACCTTATACAAGAAAGCAATTATTCACACAAAGTCAATAGGTCAGGAAAATGTAATCAAAGGACTTTTTAATGAGGAAAGTCTCATATAGGCATCTACATGTGTTTGACAGCTTCAGCTGCATTCACTCATAGTAGACTTCGTTATGGACTGCCACCTTGGAAATTATATCAACACTGCCAGTACTGAATCCTACAGACCACCCAGGCCAGTAAAAGAGAGACCTGTCTGAACACCGTTTCATCTCATTGATGCAAAACCTGAGAGGACCTTTAGAGCCCAACTTTAACGCGAAGATCTCAGAGGAGTGTATCTGCTGCCTCGCTCTGCTGCATTACGGGATTCCTGGCTCATCTTTCCTACTTTGGCCAAAAAGTCCAGTTTTTGTTGTACATGACTCATTGCTATCCTGACAGACGTTGCTGCAGCTAGAAAGCCACAGCCAAATCAAACTTTTAGCAGTTCCTTGTGTTTCAGTAATAGACAGTAAAAGCTAAAGAAACTGTTGTAGAAGTCTATAGAAGAGAGAAGAGGTCAGTTCAAGGCCTGGGTGAATTTTGCAGTATGCAGCGAAGGGAAGAAATTGGATGTGAGATTGCTGAGAAACCAGCACCTAGACGTACGGCAACCTTTCCTTTAAAACCTGTCAGTGACCGGCCGACACTGACGCTGAGAAGATCTGATTCTCTGGTATGAATCTGAATTGTAATGTGATGCACGTGGAACATTTCTGTGACACTCAGATAATATGAGGCAGCAGGGAAAGTTGAGTTTTTGATATTTTCACCGCAGCTTCAACATTTTAAATGTCAAACTAAAGTTTTTGGTCACAACCGCTGTGAGATACGTTATTTAAATGGACATATGGACATCAGGCAGGGTCATGCTTTCAGCCTATTTCCTCTGCTTTGACTTCAAATTGTGTATAGATGGCAGAGAGGAAGTGTGTGTCAACGGTATACGTGCTGAAAGTCTGTTTTGCAAATGTCTAAGTGGTCTTTGTCACCTGGTTAAATGAATTTATTGACTCCGTCTCACTCGCTGCCAGAAATTGATTTAGCCTCAGACATATTTAATTGGGAACTTCATCTCGGTTAATGTCGCAAAGAGAAAGTTGTAAGAATAAACAGGCACTCTGGCTAATTGGAAATTAATCATTAGAACTTGGTTGGAATGAGAGAGGTGTCATGTGTCTGTCTGTCTGTCTGTCTGTCTGTCTGTCTGTCTGTATGTCTGTCTATATGTCTGTCTGTGTCTGTCTGTCTGTCTGTCTGTCTGTCTGTCTATATGTCTATATGTCTGTCTGTGTCTGTCTGTCTGTCTGTCTGTCTGTCTGTCTGTATGTCTGTCTATATGTCTGTCTGTCTGTATGTCTGTCTATATGTCTGTCTGTCTGTCTGTCTGTCTGTCTGTCTGTATGTCTGTCTGTCTGTCTGTATGTCTGTCTATATGTCTATATGTCTGTCTGTGTCTGTCTGTCTGTCTGTCTGTCATTTTGTTCTAATCGCCAGTTGAGTCTATTATAAGTTGAGGCAGTGGGCTGTACATCAGTCTTAAAGTAGATTAAGTAAATCCTATGAGACAAACAAGGATTCAGGAGGAGTCAGAAAAGGGGACATCGAGGTGTGAAAATAGTACTGAAGGGACAGAAAAACAGGGTTACAACCATTAATTGGACGTATTATACTTAATATACCTCAACACGCTCATGACATGCATACAGTCAAACTACAGGAAGCAACTTCCATAGGTTTCACAAGACTTTCTTACTGTATGTTTAGGAAAAGATTAAATTTCCCTCCGGGGATTAATAAAGGTTCATCTTATCTTATCTGAAATTGGTTAGGTTTAGGCAACAAAACTACTCAGGTTTAGGAAAAGATCAACTTTGTTAGGTTTAGGTAACAAAACTGCTCGGTTAGGTTTAGACAACAAAACTACTTAGTCAGATTTAGGCAACAAAACTGCTTATTTAGGTTTAGAAAAACTATTAACTTATTTAGGTTTTGGCAAAACAACTGCTTAGATTTAGGAAAAGACTGATGTAGTTAGGTTTAGGTAACAAAACCGTTCAGTTAGGTTTAGGCAACAAATCTACTTAGTTAGGTTTAGATAACAAAACTGCTTAGTTAGGTTTAGAAAAAGATTATTATTATTTTTTTTAGGATTAGGCACCAAAATCAGAGTTGACTTCTGGTTTCACCTGGGACACGAACGCTGGTCTCCTGGGTGAAAGGCCGTTACTCTTTGACCGACCCATCCACCCCAACCACCGGTATTCTGTGTTTTTTCTATTTTTATTTCCTGGTTCACAATTACATTAATTATAATTTATTTTATGGCATATACACAAATTACAGTGCATTACTTTTCATAGGTATAGCTACGAACAGTGTATGAGACCAGCCTGTGTAGGTATACGTAATTTGATAACATAATGCAAAATAATATAATAATTATAAATAACTATTATTATTATATTACTTGTTCAACCTCCACATGATCTAGTCACTTGTGCATATCACAAATTGCTTTCTCACATTTATGCAAATGGTTATGTACAATTATCTGCTGTCTCCTACATTATCAGCTGCTAATGCCATGTTGGTGAAGGTGTATCATACTGCTTCAGCTGGCATTAGTTAATGACATTGTCATCACAAAGTCATTACATGCAAAATGATTGAACCAGTTGTCATAATTTGCAAAACATATTTTTATTCATCTCTGTTAGATTTTTTTTGTAAATGTGTCATGAATTGATGAATCGGTTGAATCTGGACTTTCAGTAATAGTGAATGGGAGCATGTGAAGCGTTAGATCGAGCAGTTCTCTGTAAAATAGCTCGGTGCTATGCAGTGCTGTGAGACAGTCCTGACTTTTTCTGTTCTGTATCTCAATTACACGGTCTGCCAACAAATGGCTGTACAAACAGTAACTGTGAATCCTGCCCAGTTTCTTGCAATCAGTCTCTCACATACAGTAATGTGCAACTCTGTAATGTTGAAATCGATATGTGCCGTAGAGAAAAAGTGCAGCCTTGTACATTTTCCATCATTGTCATCAAAACCTCAGCTGTAGTTTACATCAGAGTACACTGCTCTGTTGACAACACAGCGAAGCATTTCATGGCACTGACATGGTCTCTTTCCTTCTGAGTGATGAACTCATGATTTTAAATGAGTCACAGGCGTTTGCAGGTGATCCACTGTTTATACATATATAATCTGTTTATACAGATTGTTTCAAGAATTGCATTTCTGATTTGTGCAAACGTTAAAGGTTCTCTGTACGATCTCTATACGAGTATTAATAAAGCAGCAAACAGCTATTTGCTATGTAAAGATATGGAGTCGTGCCATTGCTCCAACGGTCCATTATTTGAAAACCCTGACAGCCTGTTATCCAGAGCAGAAGCTTATGGCTAATTATTACATCTTCCCTCTAGCAATATTTTTTCCTACCATGGCAAAGGCATGACCTTTCCTACTCTTTCTCTGGTTGGCTTTCCTTAATTTCCTTTTACCCAAAACCTAATAATCTGAACCAGGAATTCAAACCAAGGAGGTGTGAAGGTCCGATGACGTCACTCTGCATAATAATTAGCCATGTGCTTTTGTTGTGCGTGTTTTCGGAGCAATGGGCTTTCAGATCAATGGGCAGTCCCAAAAGATATGGAGGAGTGATGTCTACCTGAGCAGAGGATGAAGTCCTCACTGACGGCGTTAGCGTAGCACCCATCCTCCAAGTCCACCTCAGGTAAACACTGTTCGCTCTATCAATACTGTTTTCACTATTAGCACTATATTTGTAAGCAAGCATTTCACATTTTTGTGTAATTTATTCATCATGCTGCCATTGTAAGGCCTTTAGACTCGAGTATGGACTTCCATCTTCCCCTTTCTTATTGGAAATTATATCAATACTGTCAATACTGAATCAAACCGTCCTCCCAGGCAGGTAAAACTAACTTCTGTTGGACAGACCTGAGCCTCTGACTCAGCAGTTTCCATGCTGAGAGGCAAGAGAAATAGTCTCCATGTCGCATTTAGCAGCTTAAAGGACGATTAGAGAAATGTACCAAAACGACTGAGAGAACTGTAATTCTAGCAAGTACAGTATGCAGTATTCTCAAACAATGTTTGCTAAATGTGTTAATGAACTAGATGTGATTGGTTCAGCTTTGAGCATTCACTCCCATAGTATGTTGAATTAATGATTATGCAGAATTAGCTAATTATAATTTATAACTATAATTATAACTTCATTGTTATCTGTCAGTACATGCACTCAACACTTCCTTGTTTTTATCACCACTGGAAATTTAAATTGATACTGTGATGTTATATAACTATTAATTAATGCATTTGCAAGTTGGTCAAACAAGGAAACACAATGTGTATTTAGGGGATTGTGTGTTTACCAGCACGTCCAACTTTTATTTTGATTTTATTTCCCTAATCTGTAAATCTCTCTCCACATTTTAATTAGAATTGTTTGCTTAGTGTGTTTTAGGATCTCAATGAGGTGTTCCACCCAATTAGTAGCTGTGTTCGACAGAGATGCAACACTCTGCACCGGCAATGCATCCTGCAGGGTGGTTTGCTGATCAGTAACTGTGTCCAACTTTGTCTTAAGCTCCGAGGTTGCCTGGTCAGAAAAACATAGCAATACCTGTAGCAGTTCAGAAAGCGTTTGTTGTCGCTTTCATCTGAATTGTAGTTACACGTAAGAGGATAAAATATGTCCTAGAACAAGAAGGCGGTTCAGTTCCTCTTAGTACTGGCACAGAGGGCTGGGAGCTGATGGAGAGAGACTGCTGAAAGCAATCCTTTGTGTCAGAAGACTTTGAGGTAAACTCCACACTGCGGTAGAGCTCCTGGGGTTGTCTAACAGGGATACGCAAACAAACAAAATTCCTAATTAGTCGCATAATATGCCAGTCGATTTAAGTGTTGTAAATCCAATCCTGGCAGACTTACTCCTCAGTGGCAATTACACACCTGCAGTTAAATGGCAGTGTGGTATGCGTTGCAAACTCATCCAATTCTGAAGTAGACATTTTATCTTTAAATGCAACACAAAATGTAAGCTTCTGTGGGCTCACCTCTTTAAAAAACAGGCTATCTTCTCAGCAAGTTTCCTTGTGGATATTGGATCTCAGTGAATGAGAGTGGTTATTGTGGTCAGTTCACCACAGGTATCTGATGGGTTCTTCAAACAGAATATTTTGAAATGCATCTTGGCCGTGTGGATTGAATCTGCTGTTAGAGAGACTGCAAAGAGCACACTTTGAATCAGCTCAATGGGAGTGCCATTTAATTATCCACCTAAGTGCACATTTTTTAACGAGAACATTAAAAACAAATGCCAATTAACTGAAGTCTGTCCCCACTGTACACAACCTGTACTCCACAAGCAGGTTTAACAGGCTTTAGCACCCTGTGGCATGTCGCACTGTGAAGTCGTGTGCTTTCATTACAAAGACACGGCGAGGAATTACCCCGCTGTGTGTTAAAAGCCGACCGTCTCCCGCCCTCAGCCGAGCTGCATTAACGTCGCAGCTCGTTGTATGGGGGCATTTACAGCTTTTAGTTGCTCTTGTGTTTTTTTTCTTTTTCTTGCTGCTGTAGTTTTGTTCTTCTCTTACAGTCCTATTACTACTTTAATGTGACAGATGTGATCCCCACTGTTTCCTGATTTACTCTCATTTGCTGTTGAAAGGTAACTTCTGCATTGGCCAACCCTGTTTTCCCATGTGTTTGTGTCTTAGTGTCTAAGACTAATGGGGACAACATCTTTTTAAATTGGTCCAGCATTGAGGGGTAACGCTGTGACCAGCAGCACTGAAACAAGCTGAGAGGGTGAGTCTGACAGCATTATGGAAATGACCCCACAGAGAAATAATAGCCAACATTTCCCTTATCTTGAAACACACTCTCTCTCCCAACTCATCAAATATCAGCACTTGATCAAAGCCCCTCGGCATCGGAGACCAACGCACGGTGAACCCCTCTAACGTAACTGGATGGACCAGGGACGGCGCGTCAACATGCGCTCGTTATGTGCATAGTGTCCTTTCAGAATAAACCTCCGTTTTCATAGCAAGTTAGGTTAAGGCAACACAACCAGTTAGGTAGGTAAGGGAACGGTCATGGTTGACGTTAACTTCACTGACCACCTACTCACAGGACTCACAGGACTCATGATACTAATGACTCACAGGACTCATGATACTAATGACTCACAGGACTGACGATACTAATGACTCACAGGACTGACGATACTAATGACTCACAGGACTGACGATACTAATGATTCACAGGACTCATGATACTAATGACTCACAGGACTGACGATACTAATGACTCACAGGACTCATGATACTAATGACTCACAGGACTGACGATACTAATGACTCACAGGACTGACGATACTAATGACTCACAGGACTGATGATACTAATGACTCACAGGACTCATGATACTAATGACTCACAGGACTCATGATACTGATGACTCACAGGACTGACGATACTAATGACTCTCTGTCATAATCATCTAAATATTAAGCCATGACACTGAAAATCTTGTAGATAACACTAAGCTAGACTTTCTGTACTCCAACACAACAAACTCTGTATAAGTACAACACTGTTATCTTCAACATGTCACCTGGTGAGATTTTATTTTATAACTTCTGTCTTTAGACTCTTTCCATCATGTCAGACTCTGATAATAACAGTAAAGAAGAAGCACTTTTAACGGACTGACCCATAGGATTACACTGCAGCTTGTGAGCTGCTGCTGTCTGCAGCAGTCTGGCTCAATACTGAACCACTTTCAGAAACAGTTGTCCCTATTTGTCACCTAGACACAAAAACATGGGAAAATAGGGTCAAGGTTAAAGATACTGCAGTAATCCTTAAATGTAAACAACAAGACCTGCTTTTAACGTTCATTTAACTCTTGTATTTGTTTATTTGTTTGTCCTGCGGTGAATGTGACTCAGGTGGTGCATGGTTCAGTGGTTACCATGTTCGCCGGTTTGGATTTGCTTGTTCTTCTCGTGTTGCTATGAGATTTCTGTGCCAGGTGCACCAGTTTCCTCCCACAGTCCAAAGACAAGCCAGATATTTGGAGCTGGAAACTCAGATACGAAGTGAATTATTATTTTTAAAAGTAATAAACTTTATCAAACTTTCATATTTATAGTGTATAGAGTTTGATTTTTGTCAAAAGAAATTACCTGGTCCCCCCTCCCATAAAAAAAGTTAATGATAAAGAGACAGATTCAGTTTAGATTAAAAGCTTGTGCAAGGTGCAATTTGTTATGTGACAAATCAAATCCATTAAAGTTAGCCGAGTGTAGAGGAGTGTGGCCAATTATAGTGTAACTCAGGCTGAAGAAGCTCGGAGGCGGTGTGGCTTTTCCACTGAGAAATCTGCCATCTGTTGGTTGATTTGTGTTCAGGACTAAAGGGATGCAAATATTGCTGTTTTCCACCGGTTCTATTATTAAATCATTTCTTATATATGGAGTCCTGTTTGGGAGTAAAATGTGGATAGGTGAGTTAATGCCAGGAGACAGCAGCAGGCTGAGTGTTTCCTCAGCTCAGCCTCCACGCAGAAGACTGTGGGCCTTTCTAAAACCACCTCCCACACCCTCACCCTACCTACATCCACTCCGTCTGAGCATTCCTGTGGAGAGTCCGCCATATTAGGTACCATCCCAAACCAAAGAGCAGGCAGTGGAAGTGGGTATAAAACCCTGCAACAAGTCTGCATCGATGCCGACTGACCACAGACAACGTTTTGTGTTCGTCATGGTACAAATGTAAACTGCTCAGACTAAGAAAGACATTTAATGTTGTCATGCAGACATTAACAACTGAGGGTTACATTAGAAAATGGTAGATTTGTTCATTCGCTTGCACAGTGTTGAATATTTACAGGGACTGCTGCAAAAACCAAGCGATTAAGAAAGTTAAAAATGAGATGTTTACGAGAAAAGAAAAGAAATGCCATCACAGAAGGCAGGGCGCAAGTTTTATCTATTTTTACTTTTAGTTTCATATTGTATAGTCTTTTTATTCTTAATACTGTGAACCACAGTTTTCATCGTAGAGAGGGAAGTTCGTCCCAAAGCGTGCTGCTGTTTATGACCTGCACCTTAAAGAAGGCGCTTCATTCAGCTGAGAGTGTGACGACAAATGGTTTCACTCCTCCTGGAGGTGGAGAGGGGGGTCCGGTCTGAGAGGAAGGCCTAGTTTTACCTTACTATCAAGACAAAATACAACTTATTCATTTCATTCTCTTGATCTTAAAGTAAAGTTCAAGTGATATTTAGGAAAAACCAAAATGACTGTGGTGTTTGGAGCCTTAATGCCTGGAGGTGCTGCTGCAAACATGGTATAAGGATTATATTTGCTTTTTTTGCAGTAACTTATGTTTACGCCATTAAAAATATATCTTTTTCTACACATTTTACTGTAAGAACCCTGCACTCGGATGTGATGACCAAAACACTATTAGTGGGGTGGCCCTTGAACCGTTCCAAACACATTTTGGAGCAATTTATGTGGAGAGAGATAATGAGCCGACCATCTCAACTCATGGACAAAACCTCAGAGGCTCAGGAGCGGCATTTAAAAGATTGATGCAATACCAGTATCCGCATGCTGGAATTAAAGCGCTGCTGTGTTTATTGACAGCGTTTTACCCAAGCAGGCGCTCCGCAGGAGGGATTTTCCTATAGGGAGCCGCTGTGTGAGATGTAAACAAGACATTCTGGCAAAAGCAGATTGAGTGTTGCCTCTAGGCTTGCAGTTTACTCAAATACAAAAATCTACCATCAGTCTGATCAAAACTGATCTGTTTTTGAAAGTGAACAGAACAAATTCAAGATGTTCCCACGAATAATTTTATTATCAACAACAACAACTTTGCGGCAGCATCCATGTTGATATTTTAAAGTGTCATTTTTTTTAAATCAATTGATTAAGATATCTAATGATAATCATAGGTAATCACATTTTTTATCTGTTCAAAACGAACCTTAAAGGGAGATGTGTCAAGTATTTAATACTCTTAACATCGTTAAGAGTGGAGAAATATGCCACTTTATTACTTTATTATTGTAAATCAATAACACCACTAATCAATACCAGATATTGTCCAGAAACCCT
This sequence comes from Pterois miles, assembly GCA_947000775.1. NCBI lineage: Eukaryota > Metazoa > Chordata > Actinopteri > Perciformes > Scorpaenidae > Pterois > Pterois miles. The sequence continues at coordinate 1,656,586 of CAMQGK010000229.1, forward strand.
CCCAGGTTCTGACTTTAGCATCAACAATCTGCTCCAATCAGAACATGGCAAACTGCAGCCCAACAGGCAACAACAGCTGTCAGTGTGTCAGAGTGCTGACTTTGATTTGAAAATGGAAATGACAGTTTGGAGCATTGATTAACCTCCTTACTGAATCCTTCAGCTTCTTTAGGTTGTCTGGTTTCATATGATACCAATATCTGAAACTGAACTCACTACAACGTGAAAATTGCAAGTTGCGTTCATGTGATAAAAGAAATTAGGAAACGCATTATTATCGCTTTAACTTTGACAGCCCTAGTTTTTCTTTTAAATATATCTATGATTGTTATAAGCGATGATTTATCTTGATTTGTTTCGAAGGTTCCACCACAGAATCACTGTGCCACCTCATGACTGTTGTTTTTAACTTATTTCTTTAAGTAAAGTCTTTGACATTATCATAAATGATGGTCTTCTGTCGTCTCACGCAGTCAAAATAGGGATGCATGCAAACAGGATGGAGGGAGGCTGCAATATGGCACAATATCAATGATCTGGCAGAGGACCAGTGTTTGTGATCAGGTATACTGGGAGGCTGAGTAAGGGAATGAGGGGCAGGTGATGATCAGGTGATGATCAGGTGATGATCAGGTGATGATCAGGTGACAGGGGAAAGAGCAGGACGAGTTCAGAGGGGTTAACAGGGAATGACTGGAACAAAAAATATGAATGTCCATAGAAAACTTAATTAAACTGATAAGGTAAACTTGAAAATGAATTTAATAGTTCCACAACAGCATTATGATTTTCCACAAACATAATGCATGTTAACTGACTAACAATAAGAAGAAATTGCAATAATCCAATTTTCATTATTTACTATGCCATTATTAAATTAAAATGCAATTTTCTAACCAATTGAAAATGAAAATATTTCACATTTCATTTTCATCGACTTGACCTGCTGTACAGTGGACAATACTGAAGTGCAATAAGCGAAACAAACGTGTCGCCATGTTCTTTTGGTTTCAAAATGAAAATGCAACCATGTGAATCAGTCCTCCTATCTAGGAGGGTCTTCTGTTCGGACACCAGTCTTTCGCTGTCTGAGGGACGCCGTTATGTTCGCAATCTGCACCCAAACTAGAACTGCGATGTTTTCTCTGAGACAAATACGCCGTACGGTCAATAGGAACAAGACAGGCACAAAACTTGAAATGGAGGAAAAGCTAATTTTGGTAGTTTCAAAATTTCGTTAGTTAAACGACACCAGTCTCTAGATTTATCGTACGATCAGGAGAAAAGGACCATCTTGGATGATGGTTTCCATTAGGAATCCCAGGTGTGTTCTATCAATGCATGCCGATCAGATCAGATTCAACTTTATTGTCTTTGCACAGAGAAAACAAAATGAGCAAATGGGCTCAGTGTTTACATTCAGAGCAACACCTTTACCTTTGCCAGTTGCTCCGGTAAAGTGCAAGTGTCTCTTGGGGCGGCCCAACGTGCCGTGTTCAGTCTTTGAAGCTGTTGTATTAGTGTAACACTTCTCCACACACACTCAAACAGCAGTCGGTCTCACCAGTGCACACTACAGAGCTGATTCATCTCCTCGCTGGCCCGGCCTCTACTAATCTTTCTGTAGTTGGGAGTTCCCCCACGGCGAACCATGATCATAGACTCCATCTTGCAGACAATATCATGTTGGCAGCTCAAAGAAAACTTGCGAACTCTTGTGAAAATTACAAACAGAGTTATATTACGGTAGATTGAATGGTAGAGAGCAGCTTTGTAAGCACTCTGCTAATGCTCAAAGTAGCATGAGACATAGCAGAGCATTGTATTGCATTGCATTTCTAATATTCAACTCATTTTACACATTTACATGTTTTCAGGGCCATGCAGTCCATCCATCCAGAGGTTTTGCACTAAACTGAAATGTATCTCACTATACATATTTTACTGCACATTCAAGTGTAACCTAGCACTTGGATGTGATGACCAAAACACTAGTAACAGGGCGGTCCTTGAACCGTTCCAAACCCATTTCAGTCACAATTTATGTGGAGAGCGATAATGAACCATCCATCGAAGCACATGAACAAAAGCTCAGCGGCTCAGGTGTCAGATATAAAAGATCGATACAACACAAGTATCCACACGCTGGAATTAAAGCTCTGCCGTGAAACACTCGTTATTGACCACATTTTTACCCAGCAGGCCCTTGTCAGGAAACAGTATTTTCTTTTTTTCTAAAGGCAACCACTGTGTGAAATGTAAAACAAGACATTATTCCCTCATTACCTGGTTTTGACTAAAGCAGATTAGCTGTTGCCTCTAGGCTTGCAATTAGATAGAAAAATCTACTATACCAAGTCTCAAGGACTGTCTTTATTTAATTCTGTGACTGTTGTATCATGGCGCTCCCATTCTCAGCTGCACAGCAGTGTCTATTTGGACTGGGAGCCAGGAGCACTTGGTCTTCAGGTATTTCTACATAGGGTTTCTAGTTATCTGGTTTTTGCAGACACGTTTTCATTGGCAAGCAAGCCACTGATATGGGCTATGCGAACTTACTTCACTGATGTATTGTGATACAGGCTTTGCTTGCCTTTTGCTGGCAATGCAGTTTGCCAGCTAGGTGACCAAGCAGACAGTCTGCAGTGCTCTGTCTGTGATAAGTATAATGAGTCCGCCCAAGAAATTGAGGTGAATTTCATGGACAGTTTTCCATGTGAGTAGTAAGTGAGTGAACACAGTGTGCAGTATGTTCTGCAGGATGTGTAATGCACATACTGTATACTGCTTATGCTACACAATTGTGTATTAATTGCACTAAAATGGATTGTCACTTTGTGATTCTAAAAGGCCATTTCTGTACTGTGCATACACAGAAAATGGATCATTGATTTGTCATAAATGTACAACATCTTTTGCATCCATTTCAAACTATTGGCAGTTAACTTTCTTTATGATATATCAGAGAAATCATTATCCCGGCTATATTGCCTAACTGAGTCAGATGATGACGGCCCAGCCCTGGACCACCCCCAGTTCTGGGGGGGTTCTGTGTCAGGTGGCAGGTGTGGATGTCACGTCTCCCACTCTCAGCCATCCTCTACAGTCTTGGCTCCTGAGAGGGAGAGGCCGAGGAGGGCTGGACTTTCTGCAGAGACTGTGCAGACTGTCCAGGTGGATCCACCGCTGCCTGTTACAGGGCAAAGTGGTCGGGCTTCTAACACTAACGCGAGAAAAGGAGGCTAGATCCCCGGTCTAGTGCAGTCGGGTCTGTTCTCTCCTTTTTACAGTGTTTGATGGATAGAGGGCTGTCTCATTCCACGGTTAAAATGTATGCAGCAGCCATTTCTTCCTGTCATGAGCAACAGACTGATCTTTGGCCAGTCTTCATGAAACAATCTCAGCAGGGCGTCAGGAGGGAACGGCTGCTGTTCATGCCTCCTCCCCGCAATGGGAGCTGCCATTGATGCTCGAATCCCTTTGAGCCTCTCGAGCGTTCCTCTTTAAAGGCATTGTCATTCAAGACAGCCTTGCTGCTTCTACTGACCTCAGCTGAGAAAGTATGTGAACAAACCGCCCTGTCAGTGCACACCAGTTGTTTGCTGCTTCATGGTGACCACGGAGGAGCTATTCTCAGACCAAATCCCTCCTTTGTTCCTCTCAGGTCGAGGGTTATACAGCTGGATGCTTTTTGTTTTGCACCTGCCACAGCCTGACAAAATAGGAGACTCGTGGGTAAACTTACCAAATAGAGTGATTTATTTACCAAAAAGTATGTCAAAATAAGCCAAAAGATGGTTGGGTGGAATCTCTGAAGTCAGCGGAGTAGGGAGGGGATGTGTGAAGATGTGCTGCATGGATGTTGTGCTGAAAAAACAGGAAAAGAAACCAAAAGCCACAACACAGAGATAGGAGGTAAGAGGAGCCAACAAAGGACTGCTGCTGCTCAGGCTGTTATGCATGGCAGCTCCCAATGTGGTCCGCATACACTGCACATGCAGCGCGGCCGTGACGGAGGCTTAGTTCGGTGGGTTGAGCGGCGCTGTGGTTGACCTACATGTTGCTGTGCTGTTGATGACTCAATGAATGAGGTGAGCAGGCTGTCTATTGCTTGTCTTATTGACTCCTGCAGTGTTAGGTGTATTACCTGGGTGTATTACCTGGGTCGGCTAGGGCCCGCTAGTTCTCTGCTGTGGCAGCTTCGGTTCTGAAGAACAGTTGGGCTGCTGTGTCTAACCTCTAGCCAGTCCGGCTCAGGGTGGTTGGATCGATGTTATGTCGTGCCAGGGCGTACATTCACTGGGCGCCACCCACTGTACCATAGTGTACAGTAGGGGTATGGGGGCTGCACTTTATTTGGAGGCACGTCCTGATTGGCCAGATACACCTGTACAGATTTTCAGTGGGAGAATGCATGCTCAGGATTGGAGGAGAGTATTACCCATAGAATCCAGTAGAGAGCTCCATCTGTGCTCATAGACCTGGGGTTACAGTATTGTAACCTTCATTTACAGCGTGTTGTAAATCGATTTTACCACTTGACACAAAGAGTGGCGTTTCTATGCTCTCTAAAAAAACCTTTCTAACAGAAAATATTAAGCAAAATGCCTCAAGTGCAACTACAACAGTGTTACTAGTTACAGCTGTAATATTTGACCTCACATTGTTCACATTTCTTTTTTTATATATCTATTTTTATATTATTGTCTCTAGACATTTGCACTATATCATTATGCTCCAAAACACCAAGATACGTTATTTGTGTGAACAAACCTACTTGGCAAGAAAACTGTTTCTGACTCTGATTACTCAGTTATCTGAGTAACTGGCTATTAAAGTCTTGGCTTGGCTGCTTTGTCATTTTTTAATGATCTTTTTAATGGGAATGAGTTTTCAGTCACCAGTCAGAATTGATCACATCTCTTAACAATGACTTTTGAAAACATACTTTGGTGTTTAATGAGAGCCAGATTTCCAGAGATCCCACTGCTTGATTGCATTCATGCATGGACGTATGGTACAGTCGCTCAGAATAGTTGGATGAGACCACTATTGGTATTTCTTTTTTTCTTTTTACAGATTTTGGTGAATTGAAGTGGGCCTGTTGGAACTGGATGTTCGACAGATTCAGTTTTAGACAAAAAGCTCTCCGTGTCCTCTGCATTTAAAAAGCACATGGGAAAGAAAAACCGCCCAGTCTGGCAACACTGTGCCTGCCTCACACCGAGTGCAATAACTGTGTCTCTTTGTAAAGCAGTTTTACCTCCTCATCACAAAAATAAGGATTCCTCTTCCAGTTACAGCTAAATTGCAACCACACCATGGCATTATCTGCAGCGACTGTCAAAGAGGAAATCAGCCATCACCTGGGTATAACTCCCAGTCTTCATCCCCTAGAGTTGCTGACCATAATTTGGTCATTTTTCCTCGCCTGTTAATGAAAATGTCCCCAACTGTGGTATTTGCAGGAAGGCTGGGCACTAACAGACACACAGACTGAGTTAAAAATGAGACAGAACAAACAGAGCAGCAACAAAAGAGGAAGGAGGAAGGAGGAAGCAGCCCCGGTGACCAAAACATATTTCACTGATGGATGCCCTCAGAGAGGCAGAGTGTCCAGGCAGGCTGCACCGAGGCTTTGTCGAGAGCGAATGCAGTCGCCTATCAGCTTTTGCAGTGCTGCTACATTATTATGATTATTTGCAGACTAATATCTGGGCTGATACCAACTATCAGCCCATTCCTACTATTTCACTGTTTAAAATTACATGAAAATCTGACAGGACATTATTATACAGAACATCTATCCTGTATCTGCAGTACTGACCTGGTGTTACTTTGAGCTGGACTGAAAACAAAATATGTGGCATTGCCAATCACTATTCACACTATTCACTCTTTTTTCTTTTGCATGTTTTTGTTCCTCCAGACCAGAAGAGATTTATTATTTTTAGAAATAAACATCCATCCTCATTTCTTGCAGGTCAGTTTATTTCCTTCAATGTTAAAAATGGATCATTTCCAGCAAATATTTTCAGACCTCAAATTCCAGATCTCTAAATAAGGTGCTAACACATAGCAGGAAAACTTACTGTGTGACCATATGAACGATCTAAAATCACTGTTTGTCCAATGGACCTCTGTAATATGTGATGGCAGTCTCTCCATTGCATCTTCTAGATATCGTCACCAGTGATAAGAGTCTTGTTGGTTGGCCCTGAGGGTTAATGTAGGAAGCAAAACACTTTACCATCTAGTCACAATGATTTATGCAACATGTACTGTATGTTATTTATTACTGACACACTGGTGTTTGGATTATTGGTCAATGATGAAATTATCGATGTTTAAATCGTTGGACCCTCTGGTGCATCAACACATTCTTACGACCAACTCGTTGAACTTGGTAGTAGGAACCAGGAACGGGGATCAATACAGTACACTCGTTATGTGTCCTTTCAAAATAAACTTTAACTTCACTGACTAGTGACTCACAGGGCTGACAATACTAAATAACTTGTGTGACTTACTCGTCAGTGTGATTCTTTTAGTTTCACACGGGACACAAACAGTGGTCTCCTGGTTGAAAGTCCTGCGTTTGTTTGACTCAACACCCCTCCTGCCCTGAGCTGACTAACACTACGAATACTACGTCACTTGCTCTGACTGTTGAATGACGTAGCGGGTGAGCTGGAGTTAGCTGAAAGCCTGGTTCATCACATACTGTTACTGAAGGGCAGCTCTATGCATCAGTTTCCGATGCTGAGCGATAACGACCAAACGGTGGTATTTGACGAGTTCGGCGTGAGAATGGGTTGGTTGCATGTATAGCCTACACCTTACCCTGGTTATCAAGCACCGCCCTCTACCTGCACAGGCGTGGCTTCAGCCGAACAGAAAAACTAATAATGAAAGCATTGAAGAAACAGAAAGAGGTACTGAAAGAGGCTGCCTATCTTCATCCACTGCTCTCATTTCTCTGAACATCTTCTCAGGAACAAGACCAGGACCAGGACAGTCCTATCCGTGGAAACACACTGCCGCCCCTACGAGGGACTGATGGTGCTGTGGTGACCATGTTAGCCACAGGGGGCAGCAGAGTGTCAGTTTGACGCGAGTCCTCAGGCTTGGATCACTACATTCCCACATATGAATAGAAACTGTCACTTTGTTTTTCACAACAGGAAAAAAGAGAAAATAGAAACACCGAGCAGGACAAAAGGAGAGAAAGAAGATGAGTCATAGAGTTTCTATTTAGGATAATGATTGTCGTAGGAAGGTCCCCTTGGGGCTCGGGCATAAAAAGGCAATTGACTAGATTGACTTAAATAAGCAGCGTTGAGGAGAATGCAGACACAGAGAAATTAAGCCTTGAGACAAAGCAGAGGAAGGACATGGGGGGATTCAACAGCAGAGAATAACGTCCCTGTACATGACTGCAGGACAGTTTGTCACTGTGATGCGCTGGTCAGCAAAGTAAAGTCAGCAATGTTCAGTACATTAACCCTCTGAGACCCACCACAGACCCGGTTTTGTCTTTTTTAGGGGTGTCCAGAGGATCCGTAAGCTGTTCTATTTGTTGCTTCACCGCCTGTACTCTCTAATGAAGTCTTCAAACATACATTATTGGCTTTTTCATTTGCTCCATAGCTTGTTTTTGTCCTGACTGAACTAGTTTACTGTATATTGTAATGGAGGGGAAGGGTTGAATTTTTTTAAGGATTACCATGGCAAACTAATATAAATATAGGTAAAAGAAATATTACTTCTGTCATGTGACAGTATAATCATAAAAGAGAAACACGAGAATGATTTGACCAACAGCTGCATCACCACTTTAGAAACACTTCATAAAATCAGAGAGACTGGATTATTTAAACTGTGATCATCCCCAAACTAAGACTTTAATCTAACTCACCACTACCTTTCCGTAAATACGTCATCTGTGCCTTAAAGTAAACCACAGAGGCATCAGATCAGAAAATGCGTACGTGTCGTTCTGAAGAGCACTTTGTTTTTGAAAATCTGCCAAAAGATTCCTTAACGGATAAGTCAGCCGTACTCAGTTAGGAGCCAGATTAAAGTTGGACTTGGCTTATATTCACTTCTTTATTGTGGTTTGTTTAATATCTGTCGTCTCTGACTGCCTTCGGGCTGCAGAAAGCAGAAAATCGTTTGTCTTTCCCTGATGTACTTCTTGCTCAGTCTCAGTGTGTCAGTGACCTAAGAAGCAGTTGTCCTCTTGTCATTTAACTTTCATTCCCTCCCTTCATTTGTGACCTAGTTTTACTGTATTCCCCTTTCCTCTCAATTTTAAATCCTATCACACACCCTTTGCTTTCAGTCTTTCCATTACCTCTTTTATCTCTATTACCTGCTCGCTCTCCTCCATTTTTCCAACGGGAATAGCAGCAGCACTAGTTTTCCCCACGCATGCACACATACATCCACCTCCATAAAGAATTGCACAATCAAGGGCAAAGCCCCAATTCTACTCTAAGATTAGAAACGGGCTGGGGAGGCTGTTGTAGTGCAGACACTGCAGATTAGAGTTAAAATGCAGAACCTCTCACAACAGCTATACCAGACACCCTGTGGTTTCTTTTCCTCTCGCCATGCTTACAGCCCTGCAAACATCTCTCGCCAAGTGGGAGAATTCAAAACCATCATGCAGAATAAGATCTGCAATCCACCTACAGATGAAAAGAAAAGGCATCGTAACCCAGAGATGTGTGATAAATCACAAGTTTTCCTCATCTGGTTTCTGTATTCACATGCTTTACTGTCCCTCGTATTAAGAATTAGTTTTTTATGACTGTATCACAAGCTAATAACATCCCACCAGAGAGGAGAAAAAAACACAGATATGCACACGTCTGTTTTACATTACAGCTTTATGACTTTCTTTTTATTCTCTCAATCATTCTTCCTCTTGCGTTGGCTTTTTTCGTGGTAATAAAATGGAACAAAACACATAAACGACATGAGGAATCGACAGGCCTCCTCGAAACAAGGTTACGGGAGGCCGTTTGGCGCACTAATTCCCGGCCACAGCCTCTGCAGCCCTTTAATTAGTTTATTCGTTTCTAAATGCAGACAGAAGATTTAAGAGTGCTCTCTTTACTTGCTTGTCTGACCTAAATGGAATAAATTGGACTGGGATTAGTTCTCGGCACAACACTCAGCGAGTGATTGGTGAAAAATGATTCCTCCCACAGGACATCGTGGAAGCCAAGATATAAAAAGCCCGAGGGAAATGAGCCATCCCGAGATTGCCTAGCTTCCACTTGTTCTGAATAACCCTAAATTACTGTTATTTTCAGGTCATAGGTTGACTATTATCAAGTGATTTTTTTCACTGTGTTGTTTGCCTGAATAAAACATCTCTGTGCCTTGTAAGTATGCCTCATTTTAGACATAATGCATGTCCACCTCCACAGGTGTTGGTTTATTTTTGTCCATAATGCACTAAGCAGCATACCAGCAGATGCTGCAGACTGGACCACTGTTGCTATGGTGCTGGAACAGGTGTTTATATATACAGTATATATATATATACATGAATCTGAGTGCAGCTACTGTACACGCATTTTTGGAAGTAATGCTCAAAGAAATAGCACGGGTTACTTTCCTAAATACCTATAATAGTTAAAAGGTGTTTCAAGTTTAGCTTCTTGAGCTCCAGTCAGTCAGATGGAGGATTTAATTTACATGCAAATAAAATGCAAATACATTTAAGTTCCCTGTGAAAAATAAAATGGTATACATGCATGTGTTTCTTTCCTTTCTTTGTATGCTCCTTGAGTTGACTGAGCTGATGTAATGTGGTTGTTTGCAGACCTGTCTCTTCAGTTGCTGCATTTATCTACCGCTCAATAAAGACCACAGTGGAAATAGGCCCATGTTTGTTAGCATTATTGTGTTGTTTTAAAATGTGTCCACTTCTTATGTGCAGTCTGTGATCCGGAGCTGGGGGGTCATACAGTTTATAAATCCTCAGGGCTGAATTTTGTTCCCTGCCCAATCTTGGCCTATATCCAACCCAAACTGCACCGTTTCATGTGAAACACGTTTAAAACTGTGACTGTTACGTTTAGGTGAGAGGATGTTGATCTGCTACCAATGGGCACTGATTTAACAAACACTCCTGTTGGTTGTTTTAGAGGCTAAGAACAAACAAGCTATGTGGTCGTACGGGTTGGATGACTTGATGTCCCAAAGATCTACAGAATAAAAGCAGTGCTGCTGAATAAAACATAGTGTCCTTTATAGAGAGCTGAAGTGAAACCCATTCACATTTGTCTCAGTGCTAATAACTACAGCTAGCACGACTTTGGCCCTTACTCAGCAGCATGCTGTGTGGTTGTTGTTTATTTAATATTTCTGTTTTTCCACAGCCTTTAATGAACATCATATGCCATAAGCCCTGGACCATAAAGGATTCAATGTCATTGCTCAACAAAATAACCGAGTCTGGGGTCAGTGGGTAGCTCAGCCATGACTGAAGGTAAATCTCAAGAACATGCGTCAACTTTCCAACAGACTGATCACAGAAATACTCCATTGTTTATGAGACGTCATGAGTCTGTATCTTCTGGACAGCTGTGCCAGCGCTGAGCGCTCTTCTCGAAGGACAAATCCTGTGACGTCTTTGACTTTATGTGTTTTTTTTCACTTCAGAAGATTTCCACACATTGAATACGTTTGTATTTTCAGCATCCTTTCGGGAACCAATTTCATTAGCTGCTGAGTGACTGAAATGTCTGCGTTCTGGGAGATGGACCACCGTATAGTAGAGTAAAAAATTACTGTAAATCCTAAAAGTAAACACGCTATGGAAGGTAATCTGCTGAAGGGTTTCTGCCTAAAGTAAACACTTGGTCATGCAGCTTACATCGGTCCCAGGATACTCTTCCTGTCCTACTGAAACAACAAACAGCCCTTTAAATGCTGGTGACGACAGAGCAGATAGATGCTGGTAGGTCAGCTATGCCAAACAGGATCTGGTATTCCTGCAGAGGAGCCGAACAGGGACGTCGGCAGGACCAGCGTTGCTGAAGGAAGTGGATGGAGAGATAACGTACGGCCTGATGTTGCTGAGCTTAGTGAAGCATCGTCTCTCCCTCCAGCTCCAGCTATCACCCTTCTGAAGGTCACTACGAGGATGTGTGTTGAGAAGATTAGGAGGAAAAGGATGAGTGCTGGGGTTGTCAAACCAATCATCCGAGCCAGAGGAGGTATAATAATCCAGAGTGTGTTTGTACTCGCGTAATTATGAGAATCCTTGCCTGTAGGTGTGTGTAGCGTCTACTGAGATCCATGTTTTTTGTTCCCACTCCACGGGGGGCGTGTGGCGCCTTGTGTCCCAGTATTTCCTGTGGAGTAGCTGTGATGTGAACAGCATTGCTGTTTAATTGACTAGGCTCTGTGTCTGCCATGTTCTGTTACAGGCAGCGAGGCCCTGTCCTTTGGGAGGAATGCCATCTTTGTGCAGGCAGCGTTATACCAGGGGCTCAAGGCTTTGGCAGCCCGTTTTAACATCCTGACACAACCCCTCCAGCTAATGAACAGTATTAGAGGCCCATGGGCCAGCACATACAGACTCGTGGACAAACACACACAAAGAAGAGTTTCTCTCCTCTTTGCATCTTACACCATGTCAGTCGGAGCTGTTTCTCATTCATGCTATTTTCTTTTTCTCCTGACTTCCTCTGTACGCTACAACTTTGTATGAATTTAATAAAGCATGAAAGAACTGGGGCTCCGTTGATCGTCTGATAGATAACTAAATGCTGTCAGCTAGGGGGGCTGTTCTACTGGCAGACAAAGACAATCAGATTCCTGTTGTTCTTGAGTAAAAATCAGTGATTTAAGCTCTACGTTACTGAATTCTCCTCCCTTCGTTTCTTCCTCTCCTCTCTCCTCTCATCCACTCCCTCATTTCTTCATTAGGATTCCACCTAGGTCTCTTTGGTTATTAGTCAACTATTTGCACGGATGGTCAAGTTTTATCACATGCTCAGACGGCCATTAATGTCTCCCATCCTGTGACCCCACTCAGCCTGCCATGTGGAGCCGAGGAGGAGTCTGGGTTGATAGATGCATTTGCTGTAGTATATGTACCAGACAAGTATGTGCACAAGGATATAAACACTTCCCTGTGCCAGCTTCCACCACCTGGCTCTGACAGGTGTGCTCCAAAGGCTAAATGACCAATCATCATCAGCCTGTGTGTCCCTGACTTTCTCAAAGTTGTCACTGGACTCCAAACTTCTCTAACCTGCAGAGTTAAAGCTGGGATTTTCTTTTGACAGCCTTCTTAATGTAATGACATGTCTTTGCCTGAGTGGCTTTTTTTTGTTTTTGATACCACCTACTCTGAGGTGTAGCTTGTAAATGGCAGGATGTCAACGTTAATAACAAGCAAGTGCTGAACGCTATCCCACACTGATGCTGCTGACGCTTGTTTACCCACATCACTTCCCTCGTAGTAGTCCTGGACAGATGTGATGGAAACTACAATAGATTAACTGAGCCAAATGGATGCAACGCACGTCTGTCAGCTCCGGGGTCCATAAAACATTTTCACCTCTACAAATACGCACTAAGAGGGTTGTTTTATAAAGTTGCTCAGCAGATTGCAAAGAAGATATTCACACAGAAATCAGAAATGCAGAGTAGCATATATGTATATAAGTCTGAGTTTCCGTCTGTAAATCCTGTAATCTTCTAGTTTTAATCCTGTCTGAAACAAATCTTGATTTTCGGAAAAAGGGTTATTTGCTTAATGGCTCTCTCTGCAAGAAAATCTCTTCTGAAATATCAAACTATTTATTTAAAAGGCAACGCACTGACCCCAGACATCAGTGCAGGTTATTGTCATTTTGTCAAGTTGAAATGAACAAACCTCAGTGAAACGCTGCCACCAGTCCAGTCCTAGTGCGGCTATTGTGTTTTAAGACTATCGTGATTGACAGTAATGGAAGCCCATCAGCAGTCTGAAGTCCTGCATCTGCATTAATGTCACACACATGCTGCGCCCCATGTGGTGAAAGCAAACACAAATTATTACTGCTTCAGCTCCTTCCCCTGATAATAAAAGCTCGGCGTTCAGAGTTGGTCGCCACCATGCCGTCTTGATTGATTATAGGGTCGGTGGATAATCCTTAGATGCAAGTCATTTAGCAGCTACATATTAACAGGCCCTGTCAAAGCCAGCTAATTAAGCAGTATTAAAATGGAGATGACAGTGCTTGGCAGGACTTCACCAGTTCTGGTCTCTGTAGATTTTTTCGACCTGTTGGCAGGAAGTGTGTTTTTCCATCAGAGAGAACGAGAGCATATGTCATATCTTAATGGAGACAGATTCAGTTTGTGTATATTTATGTTCATGACTATATAATATGTATGAAAGACATTATAATGCACAAGCCACTTAGCCTGTCTTGATTTCGGAGTGTCATTTTTATGCCAAGTAGTCTGTATTGACTGCAATTTAAACACATTCACACAGATATGCTACGCTGTAGAGCTAGTGACGTAAAATAAAATGCAGAAAGACAGCTTATGGTGGGCGGGAGGGGAGCTGAGTAGATCCAACAAACGGATTTTAAAGCATATAGTTTGTTTTGTAAGTTATGTTTGTGACGTGTTTTCTATACTTACAGAATGTGACGTACATACTTTACTTATTTGAAGCTCAGACATGATATTTTCCCTAAACCTAAGTGAATGGCTGTGTTGCCTAAGCCTTATTGTGGACGTTACCATAGATTTGTTGCGTGGTGAACAAACAGCCTAAAATGCCTCCTCATGACAGGCCTGCTACACAACAGCCACAGGTCATTTTCCTGCTGATGTCTCTTCTTATCTAACTTACAATCATGAACCGATGTCTTGTCCTCCTCCTACCACACTGTCATTGTCGGGGGGGCAGTGCACTGCTAACATCAAGCTGGCTAGCTTAATTAGCTGGTCAGCTGCAGCACAATTCAGCCTTAAAACATTTCTGAAAAAGACATTTCTGTCAGCTTTGATGCAGGTCATGACGTCTTTACTCGTAAGTGCTTCCATTAACAAAACGCTGTCGGCCTTGCAAGTCAGTTTGTTTGTCATTTCCCAGCTGGAGCTCAGCCTGCCTGCCGCTGTCAATAACACCCCGAACATTTCTAATATTTACCCACAATATCTTCTATTGTTGAAGGTCAGAAAAGCCGTCTTAGGCCAGTCTAAGACTGCCTCTCCTCTCCAACAGTTTTATTGTGTTAATGTTTTTTTAAAAGTCGTTAAAAAAAACGATTGAAAAATGACTCTAGTGATGGTTTTAGGTTTCAATGCAAAAGTGTTTATTCTGTCAGTGAAATAAACAGTAAGTAGTCAGCTCCGGAGCAGAGCACCGATATCTTACAAATAAAATACACCTTTTTTATATGCTCCCCTCTGGGCGTAAACAAAGTATTTTTAGCATTTTCACCAAAACACTCCTGATGCCGCCCATCACCATGTTTTGTCTCACGCTGTTTCATTACCAAATTGTAATTAGTGTTTGTGCCTCCGAAAATCTGTGATCTGTTGGTTTTAAAGGTCAGATGTCAGTTTGAGGGATCGGTTTCACAGCAGGTGCAGAGTTCAGAGAGATTTCACACTGACCCAGTTCATTTCTGCTCACTTCAAACAGAAAAGAAGCGCTCGGTGTCGATAACTAGGTGCTCGGTGTTAAAAAAGAGGATGTCAATATCAGAAAAACAGCCTGGAGGGCTGGAGCTGGGGGTCCTCGCTGAGGGCTGGAGCTGGGGGTCCTCGCTGTGGGCTGGAGCTGGGGGTCCTCGCTGAGGGCTGGAGCTGGGGGTCCTCGCTGTCTCGTGGTCTTTCTGGTCTCTGCTGCGAGCAGCGCCTCCCCTTTGGGATACCCAGAGTGCATCAGGCCTGCACCGCGTTGAAATCCTTTATATTCTTTGGTTTACATATTAAATCAACCATGATTTTATTTATGAATGTTTAGCTTTTAGCTGAATAAAAATACATCAATACGAGCATGTTGAAGTTGATACTTTAAATGCAGAAAACTCAATTTTATTGTATTTTTACATGACCTTATAAAGTTTTCCCACATATTTCTCTCTGTTTCTAACTGTTAAAAAGAGTGACTGGTTGTGATTTCAGGTGGACTGTAAGAGGACCTAACCTATGCAGAGAAGGGTGTTCTGGGTAACTGCAGGTCAGAGGTTAGTACGGCCGAGTTTCAGTGCTCATACGCTGTGTTTCTGTCTTCTTTGGCAAAGTGTGGAGCAGAATCAGGAGGTACCACGGTTCACAGCCATGGCCATGCTGAGTAAGGTGGCCCAAAGCAAACTATCTGCAATGACAACGAGCTGTGGATTCTCACACTTCTCCTCTTTGTCTCTTTTCTTTCTATCTATCATTTTGCATCCTTGTCACTCTCTACCCCTCAGATGGCTGGCTGATGATCTAGCCCAACCCCCTCTATAGCTCTATTGCTTTCTGGTTCATTTATCCTTCAATGAATGGTGCACCTGTCTCCGTCTTACCTCATTCTCACAGAGCCACTTGTCTTGTAATCTCATCTCCTCTGAACTCTGCTCCCCCATAATAATTTAGCTCTTACACATTTTTTCTGCTGTCGTCTCCTCTCTAAACTCTATATTGATAGAGCTGGTTTCAGAGACAGGATGCTTCTCCGTCCTGTTTTGGGACAAACTTTCAAGATGCCAGTCTCAATCTCAACCCTGACTCTCCCTCCCTGTTGTTTCATTATCTCTCCCTGAGCCCAAACACATAGAGAGTACACAAACGGAAAGGTAGCATCATCCACTTATCTCTTCTAGCGCCCCGCATTTTGTCTGGACACTTAATCTTCTGCTGTGTAGCTTTGTTTTTATTTCTCTACTATTTTTCTCCTATTCTGCTTCTTCCCTCTTCAAATTTGTCACTTTTCCTCATATCTCTTCTTTGTTTTCCACCTAATCCATCTCTCGCTCTCTTTTCTTTTATTGCTCTATCCTAGCTTCATCCACTGTCATCACTTTCCATTTGCAGAAACAGAGTGATGACGATGATGATGAGAACAGAGGATGGAGAGCGAGGAGATGAATATAGAGAGCATCTTCAGAGAACAGCTTCAGTCATTACAGTGAGAATGAATCCTCATTAAATCCAGACACACATTTTTGTCCCATGTGAGGACGTTACGGTAACTTATATTTATTTCCTGGAGATTCACCCCAGCCTTAACCGTAACAGCTACGTGCCTTAAAGTGGCAGCGGGCTTAATGAATGTATGAATGAATGAATGTTTTGGGTCATTGGGCAAAAAAATAACCTTTCAGTATATTGTAATTCAGATGTACAGAGAGAAAACTAGACTCGTGGACCTCGTCATGACTCTGTTTCCAGGATTTAGAAAATCTAACCCATGATGGGAGACTTTGGCCAATCACAGGCCATCTCAGAGAGAGAGCGTTCCTATTGGCTGGTCATTCATCAGAGGCAGCTGTCAATCACTCATCAACTCGGTGACCGTTTTATAAAAATAACCATTACAGCTACTGCAGCTTTAACCTGGTGGCTACTGTGAGGCCGCCTGGAGGCACATCGGTGCTTTGAGCTGAATACCAACATCAGTCCTAACAAGCTGTATCTGGATCAAGTGCTCACACCGTTACTTCCCATCTCGCTAAACACTGAAGCACAACAGCACCTAACGCTGACACCGAACGAGCTGTACATCCTGCCGAATGCTCACATATAACTGTAATTCTTGTGAATAAAGGGCTGCACACACATTGACATTGAATCATTCAGGGCTGCTCACCCGCTTGCTTTTCCCTGCTGCTATCGTTACTGAAATGTCAAAATGTGAACATGAGCTGAGTGTCAGCTAGCTTTAGTCCTGTCGTTATGTTTCCTGCAGAGAACAAGTGTTAAAGTATAAAGTACAATCAGGTCTGACTTCTTAATGTGCTACTTTACAGCCTGGGCTGAATGTGCCTATTTCTGACTTTCTTTCTTTTTACTGACGCATTCTTTATATTCGTTTTCTTTCTTTGTTAACTTAAATCATACAAGGATCTACGAAGCCCATTGAATCCATCACATGATGAAATAAGAACACAAACGTCTAATTAATGACTCGAGAAACATTTGCACATGACTCATGTAACCTTTCAAAACCACGAGGCATCCAAGTTGAATGCAATACAGAAAAACAGCTTCTGGCTCCATGATTTAGCTGGTCCTGGTGTTTTAGCTATGCTGTAGGCATCATTATTCAGGAGCAAGGCGACACTGTCCATATGATGAAACTTGAGCTGTTATACCCTGACACCCCTGAATTTATCACTACCTGCATGAGTTTGAGGAGTCGTCTTTTCAATGATCTCCTCCACTGCTGCCTGATGTCTCACAGCAGCTTCACCCACAGCAGTGTGGCTGATGACCAGAACCGGAGAAGGATGCAGTCGACTTGACTGCTGAGTACTGTCACTCAGCTGGTCTTGAACTCATGTAAGACTTTGTATGAGAAGGGATGCTGGGCTGCACACACATTCAGACCCGTTCTCACTCCCAACTCGTCAAATACAGACGCTTGATCAGAAACAGATGCACGGAGGCACGCCTCAGTGTTGGATCAGGCTTTGAACTAACTGCAATGTAAACCCACCCACGGCATTATCAGGTCAGAACAAGAGATGAAGTATTTAAGTACAAGAAGCTGCACGGGACAAAAAACAGGATTTCCACTCATTAGTCTGCTGTTTGTGTCCCCTATGAAACTAAAAGTCAGTGCTGACTTACTGCGTCACGTTAGTTGGTCATGTGACTCGTTAGTCACTGACTAGTCGGTCAAGCTAAGTAGCCTAAACCTAAACTACCTGTGAAGATGGAAGTTTATTTTGAAGAGACACTACGCACATAACAAGCGTATATTAGCCCGTCCAAAACTGATGTTAGGGTGATGCTGGGGAGCACCAAGCGCTGGTATGTGACGAGCTGGGAGTGACAACGTGTCACACATTCACATTAACGCTCTGCTGTGATTTACAACCACAAAACCGACATTTCAGCAGAGCAACTTTCTATGTACTCTCTCTATCAATCAGTTAATTGGAATCGATTAATTTAGATCCAACCATATTTAACAGTCCTCTCCAGGAACCTTCATAAGAAAGTACAGTTATATCAGCTCATTTTTTAGAAAATTATTACAAAACCATCGTTCCCTATACCCCTTCCTATACCACCCCCTTTTAGAGTGGGGGTGGTGGGGCTCTTTAGGGGGAGACAGCAGGTCAACAGTAGATGTCACATAGAAGTGGTGAACATCACCTGAAAGATGGAACCTGAAGATTAATCTGAGCCGCTCAGCACTGTGTCAAGTTTGTCTAGTCATTAATAAGAAATACTGCATAATTAATAGTGTGACAGGACCGTGTATCAGGTTTATAACTTGATGATAGAGGTATGTGACGTCCATCCTCGTGCTCTATTACGACTCAGACGTTGTTGCAGCAATTTTTGGGTTGGTACCATTTGTTACACAGATTTGGTGCTAAATTTAACAATTACTTCTACCTATTGAGAACTGATAAAAATGATCAATAATCCCTACAAAATACCACATTAAGACACCAAGACCTCGAGGAACATCATAGAAAAAGTCATCCTGGGATTTGGATCAAGCACTTTTGATATTTGGAGATTTCTGCAGGAATTACAACACTTCTGTTCTGGAAACTGCTCACACACCCCTTTATTATCAATATACCTGTGCCTCGGGTTTCACGCCATGTTTAGGGACCTGCAGAAATATTTATATCATTTTAGAAATGGTGAAAATAATACATTTGTACTGCATGTTTCTTAAACCAGACTGACTGGGACTATCATAAAGTGGGCATGTCTGTAAAGGGGAGACTGGTGGGGACCCAGAGAACCCATTTACATTCACACATCTGGAGGTCAGAGGTCAAGGGACCCCGCTGAAAATGGCCATGCCAGTTGTAACATCATAGCATTATTTAGCTTTCTTCCTGGTAAGTTAGCATAACTCTTTCTCTCTGTTATAAGGGGTTAAAATAAAGTTGTAAAATAAATATTTCCTTTCAATGCCAATTTGAAAATGAAGGTTGCAGATTACTGACAGTGCTTGACCCCTTTTATATGATACCAGCATTCAAAAATATACCTCTCTATCTACTGCATATATAGCCTGTAGTGCTTTGAATTCCTTAAAATAGGCCTTGTTAAAGTGTTAGAACCTAATTATCTTAGCTTTCTAACTCGCATTTCATAAAAACATGATCAGGCTCAGTCATCAGCCTCAGTTGCATGTGGATGGCTATGCAAGGCTAGTTCTTCCTCCTTATGCGTATCCAGTAATGTACTAATCTAATCTGAGCAGACAGTGGTACATTTGGGTAATTAAAGCCACTTAGGAGTAGACAGTTAAAGCTAAGCTCGAAGCCTGAAGGCTGCGTTGTGTTGGATAACCTACACCATTTCTTTTTTCATTAGCTTTTTTTCCTCTGCAGGAAGGAGAGGGTAATATACTTAATATACACTCCTAAGGCATTTTTCTATAGTTTCTTTTTGTAATAATTTTAATGAGTCCAGTTTTATCGCTGCACATTTTACATCAGCTGTTTAACAGTTTACATCTTAGTGCATGTTGAAACAGTTTAACAAGGCTTTTAGTGACAATAGAATCAAATCAGGTGAAAATAAATACACATTAATAATAGATATGTGTGGCCTCCTCTCAGTTCATAGAGGAACATTCGATGCTTCGGTCTCTGTTGGTGGAACAATGCTAAATGCTGCGGTTGCAGACTTCAGTCTGTCGTATCTGACTGATGCGAGCAGCGGAGCAGGAAGTGTAACAGCTTGGTGCACACAGTGGCTGGTAATCTGCCTCTGTGGACCGCCATTAGTGCTCTCCATGATTCACTTCCTACATTTCTGACACACCAGGGAGGCTTATCGACAGGTGAGCGCTGAATTTCTAAAACATGATGTACTGTTGATCACTAGCAATTGCTTGTGACAGCTCCAAGAATGCTGATATTTAACGATTCTGCAAAACTGCAAAAAAAAATGATGTTAAATGACAAGATTTGTTTTTTACTGATATCAATATTTTATCTCACCCATCCAGCAACCTGATCTCCCCATCCTTACCGTCTGCCTCTCTACATAAAGCACTATGTCCCTCTGTATGTTACTGTTCAATAAGAGCTTATTTCGTTGGATTAGAGGGGTCTGCAGGTCTGCAGCGAGTGACGTAGTACGACGAGCGATGCACAGAGCTGCTGACGTAGCGACTGTGAATGAAAATAAGTTGAATAAAAACATAATTGAATAACAAGTGAGTGAAGTCTTTCTCCTGGGAGACCAATGTTCATGTCCTGTGGGAAACATCATCTCTTGTGTTTTCATTTTGCTTTTTAGTCATTTTAAGTCAAGGGAAGTTGAAGGGAAGTTTGAGGGAAGGTTTACAGACATTTAACAGTCAAGTATCAGGGTTTGTCTCTTCGTAACATGGCCAGCTAACACCAGTCAGACCCAAGTGGCTCAATGCTTTTCATGACATCTACAGTTCGTCTGCAGTGTCCTACGAGGAGATGGAGCACAGTTGTTCGTGGAATTAGGAGAAACAAATCTGTCAAATACCTTCAGGTTTGCAGAGAGAAGAAGATTTTCTCACATCACAAGGAGCATTAACAGCACAATGAATAGGAACCTTGGTTTGTGACTCATGGTGGTTATTAGCTCAGAGACATATAATGGGGCATATAATGTTCTTTTAGCAGATCATTTATCCTCTGGGATCTTTTGTCAGACCTAATTGTCTCGGTTTAACAGGAAGCAGTAATATCAAATGAAGAGAAGCAGGCCAGCAGTGCTGCCTTACAGATATTATTTCATTTACTGTACATCAGTTTGACTTAGGCTTTTTTCTGAAACATAAAGTCATAGAACCTGACAAGACAGGCTGGAATATGCCACCAAGCAGCACTGTGTGGTGCTTGGTGGCCTTTTGGAGTATTATATTTGGGGGGAGGGTCATGAGATCCATCTTCATTAGGCTTCGAGTAGGCTAATGTGTTTGTGTCCCGCAAAGCAGATCACAGTCCAATCATCATCCTATGAGAAGACACTGGCAGCTACGAGTGTGACAGACTAGAGACGACACGGACCTGAAGAGATGATGCTGCAATAGCATCAGTTATATCAGACCTGGAGAGTAGAGAGAGAAAGAGAGGAGTGCAACACAAGTCCCCCGCTAGACTCGAACCACGGCCGGTTGGCATCTTAATTCCTAAGCTACACCAAATAGTAAATGGACTCATTTATAAAGCACTTTTCTGGCCTTCTGACCGCTCAAAGCTCTTTACACTACGTCAGCATTCACTCATTTACACTCATTCATACACGGATATCAGAGGCTGCCATGCAAGGTGACAACTTTGCCTAATCCTAAGACTCATTCGCACACTGATGGTTCAGCCTTCAGGAGCCATTTTGGGGTTTGTTGCTCAAGGTCACGTTGACCGGCAGCGGCCGGGGATCGAACCGCCGACCTTCCAGTTGGTGGAGACCTGCTCTACCCTCTGAGTCACAGTCGACCCAACCAAGTGTTCGGTGGTCTTTGCAGCAGAAACCGGCAAAGCAGCAGTTTGAATGACAATAATTCACATGTCATTTCAGATGCAATAAGAGCAAACATCTGCATCAGTATGCTCCGCTCAGCGCTGACAGACCACAAACATTATGGTGGGTGGGAGGGGAGGTGGATGGGTCCAACAAACACAGGACTTCCTGTCAGGACGGCGGAGTGTTGCTGAGTCATTCTGAAGTGGCGTTCATGACGTGTTTCCTGTACGTCTGTTAGGTTGTTTCTGTACAGATTTTACTTAAATTATGTCCGTATTTTAAGCCCGACCATGATGTTCTTTCTAAACCTAACTAAGTGGTTCTGTTGTCTAAACCTAACTGTGGATGTTACCGTACTTTTGTTGCGTGGCAGAAAAATAACACAGGAAAATGTGTCGTTATGACACGCAGATCATCCTTCTCATGTCATGTTATGAGATCAGGTTGTGGCTACCAGTCAGTGTCATTCTGCAACAGGTCAGCGACGGACGCCTACTGACCAACACAAAAACCACATTTTATTCTTAACAGACTCACTCAAATCACCAGGTAGCTTTGATTTAACTTTTAATACACTTTAGATTGTATTTCTGTACAGACTGGGCTGCTTCGTACATAAACTGTTTGCAAATTTCATTGTTTGGAAGCTTTTATTTATGTCTGAAAATGAAAAGAAATCTGGGAGTGTGGAGTCAGAGAGACGTGAGAGCACCAGCTCCTCCTCTCTACTTGAGGCAGTTTGAGACCTCAGTAATCGTGAAACGTGTAATTGTTGAGTTGCATTGTGGGTAATGTAGGTTTTGATGAGGAAGAGGAATGTATGGAATAAAAATGATCATATCTCTGGTTCTGTTGCAGCAATTTTGCTCCTTTTTCGTGTGAAAGCACAACAACTGGCGGAAACTCTTTTCAGTATGTTTTTAAAATCTATTTAGCTTTAATAATATTCAAATTTACAATGTAGTGGATGGAGTTTAACTGGGATAAACCCGAGTTCTTCAGATTTCTGAGCCAACAGAAACTTCAGCTGTTAAGTGAATTTCAAATAAGAGCTTAATGATTTAGGTTTTAAAAAGGCTTCATTTTAATTCCACCATCTGTGGGTTGTCTCAGTGCTATACCCACATCCTCCACTCACATTCACTTCATCGTGGACATTCAAGCCAGTGTCACCATCAGTAGTTGTAGTTATGCCTACGTTATGGTGCCATGCTGATGACCCTTTGAGTAGATTGTACAGATGGCATCATTTAACCAGCAGTTTTAAGGCACTTTCATTATGTGAAGTAGCCTGTATTTAAGAGGACTGAAGGGGGAGATTGTCTTTTTCTTTATTCCTCCTTCATATTTCCCCTTAATGAAGTATTTTCTCTCTCTGTCTCTTTGTCTGTCTTTCTTCCACTCTCCTCTATTCATTGATCCTGCTCTCCATCTGTCTCTCCATTTCTTCTCCCTCCTTATTAGCAAAGGTTAAATGAGCGTGGCCTTTTTTTTTCACGCTGCTGGGCAAATTTAAAAAGATTTTAACATCAGCTCAGATCCGTCTTGCTCATCATCGTTCTCTTCTGACATCTTGTTGCAGCATCACAACAACAGCTCTTGATTAAATGAAAAAATGATCCCTACGAGCGATAAAACAATATCTCTATTTAAGCAGCTACAGGAATCATGTTCTGTATCAGCAGTAAATCTATGTGGTTGAGGTAAAGTGCTGCGTACAGTTCAGAAAGCACTTGTGCTTTC